>LUCH01003277.1:21416-39225 GCA_013368495.1 Paragonimus heterotremus | reverse complement strand
CTGCGTCAACTGTGGCATCGAAAAGACGTCCGGTTGTCACTAAAAGGAAGGGTATACAATGCTTGTGTGTGTTCTCTTTTGCTCTATGGTTCGGGGTCGTGGCGTGTTCGCAAGCAAGATGTCTACAGGCTTGCAGTGTTTGACCATCGTTGTCTCCCCTACTTAGCCCATATTAAGTGGACTGATCGCGTGAGCAGTGTAGCCGTTCGCCGGCGCGTATTCCGAAACGTTTTATGACACGCGATCAATTGGCCAACTACTTACGGTGCATAGCTTGCGATGGTTAGGTCACGTACTTCGTATGCCATCTGATCGTTTACCGTACCGGTCATTATATTCTGAGGCCACCAACAGTTGGGTAAAACAACGTGATGGTCAACCAACAACGTGGTCACGAAATATGAAGACCTTGCCTGCTCCACTGGGCAAAGTGGGTAGATGTCGCCTGCCTGGCTGTGGTCATGGTGATCACTCAAACCGCTGGTTAGAGACACTATCCGAAATGGGGTGTGTCGCAGTCAGTGGCGTATCTGTATCCATTCCATTTCTAGTTCTTCCGCTTAGTCTTCTTTTAATAACTTTCAAACTTCTCGATAGCGCTTTCTTCCAGGTTATTCCACGTCAATGTTGAAGCGAGCGGCGGCCCGAACCACAGTACCTTTCGGTCAGGTTCATGGCTGCTATGATGATGAGGCCAACAGTGTCTTAAGTAAGTGTAAATCTAGTAACGCTTCAAAACGGTCTCTAGAACAGCAACTAGCTACCTCAAATTGAAGGTGGTTCCAGTGATTGATGATCCTTTAAGTAAAGAGTTGTTGCCTAAGAAAAGTTCGAGGCCGGGGCCTATAAAGCTGTAACCTCTCCGACGTGTGTAAGCCAGCGATGTAAATTCTTGTTGTAGGATTCCCACACTAAAGATGAAGTTCGTTAGCATTGAATCACGACGGAGCTTTCGAAATTCAAGTGGACTGATCAAGAATTTCTAGTCGAAACTTGCCTGACCTATACCGCTAACTTGGTTAGTGGTCGGGCTTGCGTGCTGTTTTGATCCGGCGAGCTATGCTGTCTAGGACTTCGGTCCTTCCAAGTACAACCCTGACAGACAGGCCAAAGAGGAGCAATCAAACGAAAAGCGTGTGCACTGATAAGATTCTATATCGTACTACTGAACCCGTAGGAGTTCTTAGGTAGCAAAGCACGATCATGCATACAGCAGAACTATTTTTGTAGTTGCGGCACTGTTTTCTCTAGATTGAGGAAGAAGGGGGTTATGAAGAGTACCCTTAAACTAGGATCACTCCGATCGCCCAACGGTTGACTGTGACCGCCGGCGTATTATGCAGTGTTGTCATTCACTACACGCAGCAGTGCGCAGAATCAGACATTAATGTCTTATTCACTGCGCTCTCGGGCAAGGCAAGCTTCTCACTGCCAAATAAGTCAAACTCTTGAGTCATTGGCTCCGGATAGGTTCTCCCAAGAAAACCCTGTATTCTGTTGCCTCACAGGCCAGACTTTCGAGTTAGAGACTCGAAGTGTGGTCTCTCAAGTCAATCCCTTCAAGCGGCATAAATAACTGGGAAGTTATCGTCCTCCTGACACTGACATTATTCACCCAACACTACTTCCTGCTGTTTCACCTCCCAAGTCTTCTGCTTGCCATGCGCCCTCAGGCGGTAACTGTTTTCTGAGGCCAAGACAATTGGTATACACTGGCCCTTTCAATATTTGCAATCTCTGCCATGCTGGTCAGCAAGCTGCTGTGGCGAGCACTAACTGTGGTCTGGAGGTCAGTGTGTGTTGCTTGTCGCAGGCGCAATTCTATGATTCTAACACCGGTATCCGCTTGAGCTCACCTCTAGATAACTGCTGATCCAAGCGCTTCTCCCTCAGAGTCTATGGTGACACCGAAGCTGAATCTCGTGGTCAGTCTGGGATGGGAAGCTCACGGAGTTCCAAAGCAGAACAGTGTTTGTTGGGTTAGATCCAAGTGAACAGTCACTTGTGTATTGTCAGACTCTACATCAGTTAAAGTCAGTCGATGCAAATCAGGAATGCGCCATGCTTTCATTATATCGGCTGTTCGGATGCTACTAAAGATGCGTTCTACGATGCCCTTGTTAACCTTCTGAAGCAAACTAAACACCCAGACATCATATTAGCTGGTAATTTTAATGCTTAGCTTCTTTGTCCAGAGTATAAACTACTGTGAGGTGTGTTTGGTGTCCAAGCACAACGCACGGACGATGAAGAAAGACTGCTGCAGTTGTGCGCATCCCACGGTCTGTATATTTCGAGCACGGCATTCCAGCACAGGAAGAGGCATTGTGTTGCGTGGAGATCCTTCTGTGCTTATCAGCTGTGGACACAACTGGCTCACATGGCAATCATCGACAGATGGCGCCACTCCGTTGGAGACTGGCTTGCACTTTTGTGCATCCACCTGGACTAGGACCGTGTTATTGTGCGCGCTTGTTTTGTTTTCTCATTTGCCCAGAGAACATACGCTCGTAAATGCAAAGTACTTAACTGGTATTCGATGGAGAGTATCAAGAACGCTCACCGGGAAGCACTGTTGAATAAATTACGCAATTCGAGTCAGGTTAGTGATCCTAACGAACCCTGGGAACACATCCCAACGGCTATGAAAGAGTGCTGTGAAGAAGTCTGGTCCGAAGGAGCTGTCTAGTTGCAACAGAACTGGATTTCTGTCACTTCGATAAACCTCGTAAAGAAGCGTCGCTCGATTCCACCTGGTTCTAAATATGATAACGATTGTCGAGAACTGACTAGAAGCTTGCGCGAGGACTGTTAGTCCCACTTGGTCGAACAGTCGAAAGAAATAAAAAGAACCTTTTCATCTAGAGGTGGCAAAAATATATTTTCCCTGAGCAGTGGTCGTATTCGCTTTCGAGTCGGTGTAAGTGAGACGATGTATGAAAAAGATGGTTCATTTATCACCAGTCAATCGCGATAACTTGACAGACGGATTGAACATTTTGAAGGACAGTTCAGCTAGCCTAAACCAGGCACTGTGGACGACGGGGCCCGAATGGTCAGTTATTGCGCCCCAGACGGTCCTCGGTCGGAAGCACAGGTGGCTCTAAAGCGTAAGTTATTGAAGCGTAATAAGGCTGGTGAGCCAAATCTCCTCTCTCGTGCTCTTGAGTGGATTAGCTTGACGCTCACCATCATTAGGGTTCCGGTATCCGTTATGCTTCGTTGACTGACTCCGTCTCGGGAGGCAAACGTCAGAGACGAACTGACAAGGTTTTGTCGTAGATGAGAGTTTAGTGATCAAATTTCCAGTCCGCCAAATTTTGAAGCGTCCTACTTCTCGTTGGCTGCCGGTTGCCCTTGTTGCAGACTTCAGAGTTATGTTCAGTTCACTCTCCTAGTGCGCGCTGCTGGAACCTACGAAACATTTGTGTGAACATATCGTTGGCATTTTATTTCAGTTCACCTCGGGCTAGGGGTTGCAGCGAACTGTACAACAGTTTCAACGTCAAGTATGACGAACTTCAAGACTGCCGGCTTTTCCATCGTTGTTCAATTTTGACACATGAAATGACGGTGTTCTGTGCAGCGAGTTCATAAGTTGCCGGCGTGAAAATCCTACCTAGTGAAAGGCTGACTGGTCGGGGGTATGCTAACGACAAGGTATTGTTGTTCAACAGTTCCAACAGAGCTGACAATTCCAGATGTTTTCTTGCGTTCTACCAGATACTTCGGAGTAAGCTTTACAGTCTCAAATGGTAGAGTTATTCTGTAAGACTGCTGTGTTAACGCAGATTTAGTGTCGTTGTTGTTACCGTTATGGAGGTTTTTCACTGGCTTGTCTACTTGAGAAGTCACATCAATAGTACTGGAAGTATTGGGAGTGGAATGGAAGCTCATTCCCAAGGTTATGACAGTTTTCACAATCTAGGATATCTCCGGCGACAGAGCGACATCTCTCTAAGGCTTAAGGATCACGTATATGGGGCGATCTTGAAGGCTGTATTACTTTATGGCCACGAAACCTGGCCGTTCAGTGTAGAAGATTTGAACCCTCTTCAGGTATTTGACCATTGATGTCCGTGTTCGCTCACTTCGTGATAACCTGGCGTAGAGAAACGAAGGAGTTGACCACTGTAAGCCGGGTTCGTCTCTCAGGCTGGGATCCTCGCGAGTAACAGAATCCGTCTTTAAAGACGTTAAGTATGATAGCGAATATTCGGGCTCAGTGGCGTGAATGTTGTCTTTGTCTGAGTTGTCTGAGAAGTGAGTGCACTTAGTGATGCGCGGCCGTGGAAACCGCAAGGAAGCTGTCATGCTGACAACGTCTCACTTTCACTTGTAGCTTGGTTTTGTTTTTCAAGGTGCAGGCATTTTGATATTAAATGTTTGAATACGGGCTTAAATGTTTTTAGTAGCCGCGTTGCCTTCCTTCACTTTTCTTTTGTTCTCTTGGCTCCGACCTGCCTTTTAGCTGGTAATTATGGACGCGAACTGCCGGCGTGATATAGTAGCTATTTTTAGTAGTTAGGTCCCCTTCCCCTGCCCTTATTTTTTCTTCTCGCTTTCTATATAAGTTTTTCTTCTTCATGGTCGTGTGGCAGTATTGCTGTCTATGATGATGATGGTGTGACGTCGATAAAGTTGTTCGTCTATTCAACGTTGCGAATCTCTGATGAGTTGTTTTTTCCAAATGTTGTTGAATGTTTGGAATGAATAGGTTTCCTCGTTTCGTTGGGATCGTTTTGGACAACATGAAGTGCCCGCTAATTTGGTCCTGAAGATGATCCTGTTTTGAAGTTGAAAATGTAGTAGCCTATGACATGATGAGAACCATTCAGCAAGGCAAAATTCGAATAAGTCAGCTTATTTATCATCGTTGTATCCTTGGAAGGGAATTATAATAATGTTGTCAGCTCCTTTGGGTTAGCTGATTTTCTGATGTTTTGGCTGGTGAGAATGCAGTTGAGTGTAGGGATTATGATTTGGGTGGAAGAATTGAGGATGGTGATGATAAGGAAGAAAAAGTGGGGTGGATGTTTTACCGTTTTGTGAATGAATACGATGATTGCCATTATTTCAGAAATTAAGGATAAATATCGTCAAGACATTCCAGTATGCTACCCAGGTCACTGACTTCCGGTTTGATTGTTAGTCTGTTAATCTTTTTTCTCTCGTGAATTGAGGTTGCCCGGGTTTTAAAGTATTGTCTCAAATTCAGTTGGTTACGCATGTCTCAAAGACATTTGCGGTTGTCCTTTCCGTTATACTTTCGATATTGAATCTCTCATTTGCAGTCATGTTTCCACATATTGCCATCCACATGTAGTCTGTTGTGTTGAACGTCACCGAATTAATATCTACTAACTCTTGTTTAAAACCAAATCCGGAGATAGAAGGGGGGCGCTTAGGTTCATGCTGTGACGATCTTATGCTTCCAGCATAACAATTCAAAGAAACCGTAGAGTACTTACGTATGCACCTAATTATGAGTGCATGTATGCAATGGACAGTGTTGCTCAATGGCCGGATTATTTAACATCCTTTTCAGGATTTGTGGTTGTAGGTTCTGCATTCAAAGTTTTATCTTTTTGTACGGAACTCAGGTATTGTTATATCGCTTGCATAACGAATTTTCTCCTTTATTCCAGCTAACCCTCAACCACAGCGTTATTTCGCACCTAACAGTCGCGATCAAACATGAAGTGAGTAATTATGTGTTATTTATTCGTTAATAAGAATAAATATCGATGGCATTTTGGTGTATTTTCCTTACGAGTACATTTATCCGGAACAATATCACTATATGTTAGAATTGAAGCGCACTTTGGACGCCAAAGTATGTCAATAAACATAAAAGAGTTTTCCTCCTTAGGGTCATGGTGTTTTGGAGATGCCTTCGGGTACCGGCAAAACCGTATCTTTGCTGTCACTTGTTGTTGCTTACATGAAAGCTCGGCCCAGCGCAGTTGAAAAGTTCATTTATTGTTCAAGAACCGTGCCTGAGATTGAAAAGGTAGCCGATTTTTCGTGAGTCTATTATCATTCTATTATCAGGTTGTCGAAGAACTCAAATTACTTCATAAGTATTACTCGACCGAGACTAACGACGAAGGCTGTGGTCTGCTTGGCGTGGTTCTAAGTTCTCGAAAAAATCTATGTATTGAACGAGATGTACGACGTAGTGGTGATGGAGCTGCGGTAGATGCCGCCTGCTTTCGTCTAACTGCTAGCTTTGTGCGTAAGAAGCATGCAGCCGATGCTTCTATACCGTGCTGTAGATATTACGAAGTGAGTTCACCGTGAACCGAAAGGTCATTTGTTGTAGGAATTCGACCTACATGGCCGTGAAACGCCTCTTCCGTTGGGAATTTATAATTTGGTTTGTCATTTCTCATTCACTTTTTGTTTACATCCGCGTTTTTTTATCATCAAAGAACGATTTAAAGGCATATGGCAGAAAACACGGTTATTGTCCATACTTCCTTGCACGATATTCAGTAAGCGATTTTGCTTATTTGTCTTCATCATGTTTCATTCAAGATTATGCATGCAAACATCATTGTATACAGTTATTTCTATTTGTTGGATCCGAAAATTGCCAATTTAGTTTCAAGCGATTTGCCGAAGAATTCGGTCGTTGTGTTTGACGAAGCTCACAACATAGGTAAGTGGTTTATTCTCACTATGTCTGTGCAATCTCATATTTCTATGTAATTACTGATGAGTAGTCGGGGATTTGGTTAGTCTCTAATTGAATATCACCCATAATTGATCACAACTGTTGCATTCTCATAGCCTTTCCAATCGGCCCCTTTCGAAAAGAAGCACTAGTACTTCTTTGTGAGTCCGACCATCTACTTAAGCTCACTGGCATGTGAGCACTTGTTCCGTTGTGCTACACATGACGTGCAGTGTGTTTGCAACTTACATTAATTCTTGATCTACATAACGAGGGCTATGTTTCTGTTGTTAAAGCACGCATCTTTGAAAGTTAATTTAATGTTGAGTCCGTATTTCTTTGTGCCACACAGAACATTGTAAAAAAAATCAATATTCTCACTTTTCAGATTTAAATTTAGAAACTGAAACGCACTATCTATTTAGGCCTTTGAAATGAGCTTGCTGAAATGCACCTGATTTGAGGTTTAGTTGTATACGGCTGCTCATCGATAGAGTTCATTACGGCGGTAGTTTTGCGAACATAACATCCCTACTCATGACTCAGTTGTTTACGTCTCAGTTTGTCGACGAATGTGTGAGGTAACAGTGGAACCAGTGTGGGTCCCATTACGACATCGTCTATCTGTTGATACTACTCTTTGTTAACTTTGACATGAACGTCGGGCGTGCAGTTTAAAATAAGTTTTTCAATCTGGGTTGCTGAACTGGATGTCTCATCGCTAAATGTGTTCACCAATAAAATTATCGACCTCTAACGACGAGGAATTTGTGGGCAATACGGAGGTGTCCGGATGGCAGGTTAACTGCTTTCTGGCGTTAAGTTTATTGGTTTCGGCAGCAAGACCCAACGCATACCGTATAATATGGGGACGCACTTTCCGGCTGCTACACCGCTTTGTTACGACGTTACGGGTTAGACAGTTCAGTGTTACCGTACACGCCTCATGGCTGCAGATTAGCTAACTATTTGGGCGTTAACTGTAAAATAAGGGGGTTTCTCACAACTGATAAGCAGTCATGGATAGCGAACGATAGTATTATCAGAGCTTGATAGATTCACGGTTGGCCGGCAAGCTCCCTATACAGTGTCAACGCAAGCACGTGAGCTCTTGGACAGCGTGCCGTTCGTCCGACTTACTGTCCATATGGCGTGCGGATGTCTTTGATCTCTTCCAGCAGTGGACACATTCTGCCAAAATTATTCGAATAACCGTGATGATCATCGGCTCTAACGGGCACGAAGGGTGCGCCGAATACAGTGGAGGGCTAGACCTTGTTCAAAAGGCGTGATAACGAAACAATTAAACACCTTTTCAGTAGACCGCGAACTGTATGGCTAACCCGTTGCCTTGTGAGTTAAGATTTTTTGGTCCAAAGACGACTGGATTTCTCAATTTAACCCGCTTCTTTGACTTAGACAGCCAGGAAGTTTACTATCCTCACAACAGTTTGTTCGTTTGCCGATTTGTGAAGCTCCCATTGTGTGAGGTGTATAAATGTGTATGTTGCAATGAAGTGCACTTATTTAGGCTGCACCGTACACCTTCCATGTGTAAACGGTTGTTACAAGATTGGGTTTGACACTGACCCTATCTTTGTTGTTGCAAGTAAGAAGCTTGTAACTATTGATCTTCACACCCAATTAGGTCGTGTCATCGCATCAGGTGGTAATATCGCTAACGAGATATTCACTTGGATATCGAGGGCAGGCTGTGCAAAGGCGGGGTTTCGGCTACTTGTGTGTTGTCGGTTTTGTTCTATGGGTCGGAGGCCTGATCCGTCTGTACGAAGGACGCTGTCAAACTCTTGGTATTTAACTGCCGTTGCCATCGCCAAGTAATCAACATCAAGTTGACGGACAGTTTAATGAACGAGACAGTTTTTCGGCGCGCATTTCGAAAGTGTATAATCTGGCGACCGATAACCGGTGCAGTAAAAATGCGCAGTCTTCTTTGGTTGAGTGAAGTACTCCGTGGGTCGACGGGGTGTTTGATGCACTGTACGTTGTTCAGTGTGGCTGATGGTGGTTGGGACAAACCACAAGGCGGTCAGTCGATGACATGGTCACCGTCCCCCTGAGCAAGGTTGGTAGGTGCCGTCTGCCTGGTTGGGGAGTTAACGAACCAAGTGGCAATGTGTCGCAGTTAGTGACGAGCGTGTATCCACAGACTTGTTGGTTCAGGATTTTTGTGAGGCCCAATTGTTTTTGTTCGTTTGTTTTCTTTACCATGCATTTATTGCTTCACTTGTTCATGGACCGTTGTCAAGACCAATGACAGTTCTCGTACTCTGGACATTATTCGCCGGTATGACTCGGATCCGAAAATGACGATGTCGTTGATGGTGTTTGCCGGTTCTGATGGCCTTTAAATTTTACTAGACCGTACTAACGATGAATAATGATTCCGATCAATTTAGAATGTCCAAACTGCATTTCATGTAGTCCTTGTTTGCATGCTTTAATTTTCTATAGGAATACCGGGGTTTTTGACGTATGGTAGTGTTACATGAGAAAAACCATTAGAAATTTTGGGGTCAAGATTTGATAGCACACTTTGCTAGACGAATCAAACTAATATTTAAAGGCATTGGGGCACAGAGACATCTATCACGAGAGTTTCTTAGTATCAGTGCGATTAACACCACTTGGGTACGATGCAAAACGGATTTGGTACAACAGGACTGTACAAAGTACAAAACACAGATAACTCACATTCCTACGTGTTGGTTAACAGTAACATTCATATAGAAAACCTGTGAAACTGGACTAATCAGTATGAATTAATAACGGTTTATTGTTTACAAAAGTGACATCTAAATTTCTTGCTGCTTATTTTACACACCTGAACGTTTTTTCCTGTTAGCTAAGCGCTGTGTGAGGTTATCGCGCTGTTACGGGTTTTGTCAATTTCGCCGTCAAGTCATGTAAGATGATCCTGTTTGTTCCTTTTAGATAACCATCTAACCGTGCAGCCTGTGCATTCCTCTGTACAACAGATAAATCACACTAACACTGCTTACCGAACATTGGCACTTTTAAGACCAGTGGTTTTCCGGAAACTAGATGTCCATACTACTTTTAAATTAGACGCATGAAAGCCTATACTTTACGCCGTTGGCGCTTTCTCATCATTGGAGATAATTCGTTGTTGACACTGCTTCCACCTCGAGCCAAAATGGTGACTGACTCTGCTAATTGTCATCTATACAATATCATCAGGAAAACTTTCCCAACTGCTACGTTACAAAACCAGTTCATCATTAAGACCGTACTGAACACTAATCTGCCTACGATCGATCAATGTCAACACGCTTTTTCCCGCCGTTCTACAGTTTCTATGAGCTGTGCAATCAAGTGTTTATATTAGGTATCAAGAGGGCCTGGTTTAATAATCGACCTAACAAAACAATTTTTGACAGAATAACTTCGTACCTAATGAACCTTTTGCTCGAACTTCTCTGACTCGTAGTATACACATATTTGATGATTTTGTATGGTTTCTGCTTAAACGTCTGTCGCGCACTCTTTTTTTCAGACAATGTATGCATTGAGTCCATGAGCTGTGTGTTGTCACGACGTTCACTGGAAAAGGCGACTTCCAGCTTGAACAAATTGGCTGAACGTGTCAGTGATGTAAAACAGAATAACGCGGAACGATTGAAAGACGAATATAAAAGGCTTGTCGAGGGTTTACGACAAGCTCAGGTGTCTAAGGACACAGACCAGGTGTTAGCCAATCCTAGTGAGTTGTTTTTCTTATTTTGGAGACTTACTGAGATGTTCAGGTAGACAGTTGAATACCCGGATTGTTGTTCAGTTTATTCATTATCTTGTTCCACTCAGGCACATACCGTTGCCACTTCGTTTGCACGGCTCCAGTTCGCTTACGATTGGGAGCTAAAACAGAACCGTGTTGACTCCCCAAGGATAGGTCCTATAAATGTTGGAAATTTTGCGCGTAAAATAAAACCTAGGATTCTTCTAAAACAGTAAGCGTAAATCTTCGAAATTTGTAATGGAAGTTAAGATGTTTGAAGTCGAATAAGTATTATCAACCAAAATTAATCACTTCGCCTAACGTCACGTTTGCAAGTGAACTCCTTAATATCTCCTCACAGTTCTATTCAAAAACCATTGATGTCAATGTTTTTCCACATCCTTCGTTTACACCAAAAGTTACTATCCTGATATTTTGTGGACGGGTTGTGTGAACAGCTGTCTTGTGTATAACACAATCGTGATTCCTTCAAAAACCTTGGTTTGTTTTATAAGATTATTAAACGAATTTGTAATTATTTGGAGAGGTTTACTATAACTTGTCTCCTTTCTCTCAACATTACTGGCCTGATGTCCACTGGTCCATCATCGATTAATGATAACATCTATGTATTAACCATTGTTTTTGCGCATCCTGTTTGGCTGATTCAACTTCCCTATTTCGCTTTTGATAAATGCAGAAGGTTCACGCTAATATCCAGATTTGATCCAGTAGAGATTCACCAGTGCTTCCTAGTTGGACGGTTGACACAACAGAACAAGAGATGGTAGTTATTTTTGAGAGGGAGGAAGACGATCGAAATCATGCTTAGGTCGTACACAACATACTAATATAGAGAGTATGTTTTGTTATCTTGGTGAGTAAATGTGATTATTTGTACAGCATATCTCTCTCTTCAAATACTGTGCTTTTGTGTACAAAGTTTCTAAGAGGTTTACGGTGTTGCTGGCAGCTGAACGCAAATTTTTGTCCTATTCGTTGACTCCAGTAGAGTAACAGCCTGACTCCCGGAAGCATCCTCATCTGGTTCGTGCTTTTGTCCGAAACTCACCGATGATTTGTCAGACGGGTATTATGGATCTCATCGGATAAGTAAAATAAGGTACAAACAACGTGTACCTTTTGTTATCTATAATTTGTTGGGGTGGAGATTAGACAACTTTCGTAATCCATCATTGATTGACTGATAGTTGTATTATTTGGTTTGGTAAAACGGATGAGTTAGTGATATTATCGGCGTGGGATTGCCCGGGCTATTTACAGATTTCCAAGTCGGCTTTTTGTCGTGGTTTTGGGCTCTTGCTTCTCGGGGAGTGTAATTGTAGTGGTGAACACCGTGATATATTTAGGAGAAATCCAACCGAGTTAGTACCAGGACCGTGCTCGTTAGTTCCATCTGAATAGGGGTGGCCTCTTTAGGGCCATAAGTTCCTATGGAATCCTCACGAGACCTGACGAAATTGGTCTTTTTCATAGTAGTGGTCCACCTTAAAGTGTCTTTCTGTAACCGCTCGTGACTTTCTCCAGTCTAAACGACTGATAACCACATTAAGCATAGGCGTGTTTTTGACAGTTGTCAAACATACTAAATGATCCGTAGGTCAGACGCCGCATTGCCCAAACTAGATAGGAGCTGTAGAAACTGGACGCCTTAACCTGCAGTTTTTGTCACCATTAAGCCATCTCAATGGAAGCGAGCAATAAAAAGTGTAATTTAACATCACTAGCTTTATACCTTTTTTAACGAGTACGTTTGTCATTCTTCAAACTAAACAACGGTTTGTATGTCATTTGGTTGTTTTCGTCATTTGAGACACTGAGTTCCCTTCAACCACTCCACAGAAACAGAAAGAAGACATTGCGATATTTTAACATTTTATTTCCTCTCATCAGTTTGCAAACGTAAAACATGCCAGTTGTATACATCATATAAATAAAGACAGACAGGGACTAGACACGCCTACAAAGACACCAATTATTATGTAATCACGACCATGACAACCCGTTAGGTGGCCTGGACCACGTTTGTGCACATGACGTCGGCTGGTAAGTCCGGATGAGCACCGCTTCTCAGAAAGCTAACAACTTCGGGTTTCGATTGCGCAACAATATCTCAAATGAGTTTAATGGGTCAAGTTGACCTGTTACCATGACGTGTTTGGCAATCGATGAGGTCGGATTTCGAGTTGTCAGTGCAACAAGTTGAGGCTGGTGCGTCATCTGTTGTTTAACCACTTCGAGATGTGTTCGGCGATTCGCTGTGTTAGTTGTCGATCTGTTCTGCCTATGGAAACGTCACTGCAACTGCAAGTGAACTGGTACACAACATGGGAGACAGAACAGTGTGACAAACTACTTTGGCAATTGGTCCTCTGGTGGTCTGAAATAAGCGCAACTGCACAGCCGCATATGTTCGAGCCAGAGCAGACTTTAATTTGTGCTTTATATCGTTGACTAATTGGTCACTTTTGAATGGCAAGAATAAGGAAACATCTTGCTTTTGAACCGTCAGTCTGAGCTCAGTGCTCTTCTTCACCTTATTATGCGCCTCAATGAATTTGTCGGGGTATCCATTTGTTAGTGAAGTTTGTCCCATGTTTTCGTCATGTGTTTTCTTTCCACCTCTTCGTTTCTCTGAATCCCTACTTGTTGGCACAGACGCAGTATAACTAATGACATTCTCCATTGCATTTTTTCTTCCTATCTCTGGGTGCGTTGGAATATCAGTCCTGCCAGATGAGATATTACGTGAATCAGTTCCAGGTTCACTGCGTAGTGCAGACAGCTTTCTTGCTTTCTTGAGACGCTTTCTGGAATATGTGAAATTGCGATTGCGGATAGCTCATGTGGTACACGAGACTCCGGTCGCGTTTCTTCGGGACTGTTTGGAAAAGGTGTGTGTGGATCGACGTCCCCTTCAGTGAGTGGCTCTCTGTCTTTATGCGCATTGTTTATTTGTCTACGCTGCTTCGAGCACATTGTCTCTCTTCTGAATTAACTCCCTGTTTTGGCATGTATGGGTTGGACGAGCACAGTCTGCCTTGTAACCAATCTACACTGGTTGTTACAGCGGGGAGGTCTGGTACCGAATATTGCTGACTACATCAACGCAACACTTTACCGGAACTAGATTTGCTTTTGGTTTGTCTCATCGGGTACAAATCCTTGAAGTGAGCTTTCAGTTGCCAACAGTCATGCAGGCCACCATCCAGGGAATTGTCGGTCTTGTGGTTTTCGAATTATTTACGGAAGTAATTGGGCACATTCTCTTTGTTTCTAAGCCAAATTAGAACCGGTCGTGGGATTTTGACCTAAAAAATGAGCACCGGAAAACGAGAAACAGTTCAATTTTGTCAATACAAACTATATTCTTGAATGCATGATGGACTCCAAACGCTTACAGTTTTGAAAAGTACTCAGGACAGATTTGTACTGGTTTCTTTGGAGACATCTTCTAATCGGTCTTAATAATTGACAGTTTTTACGGGTGCGAGTTAGGCAACCTCTACGAAACACTATCCGGATTTATTGCTCCACACTCAATTCCGTTACACAACAGCATTATTCATGTTAGTGATCCAAATTATTTCACACGTCCAATCACACACTGTGCGAGTCAACAGACTCTCTGAGCGGATGACGACCACGACCTATCGGTATACCTGAAACGACGTCCGCACTGATCGTTAACTTATGTCTGACCACATTGGTGAGTGGGTGTAACTTGAGTCTATGATCCAAACTGTAATACACTGGTTACCCTACTAGTAATTGTTTTTTTAATACCATCTCACTTCCTCATCTCATACTCTACGTTAGTTAGCTGGATGATCGCCAGGGTGCTGTTCTGAACGTCTACGTTTCTCAGCCGTAAGATTACATTGTACCCACGGTTGCCCTATGCACGCGTCCCTTAGGATGTCTTTCTGTGGGAAGAACTGTGCGGAGATCTCGCTATTGTTATTATTGTCATCGTCGTGCTTCAGACTAACAAGGCGAGCGTCTTGTTCAGCATTCACCTGTGGCTTGGCCGAATTGTCGTTTATATATTCAGCTGTGATTTCCTAGTCGTCTTACGAGGAGACACAACATCTGTCTTATTAGCACTGTTCAGTAGTTTACTGTTGAGGCTTTTAATTCGGCGTGAGGCGACTGACCAAAGTTCAACCCCAGACCTCTGCAAGAATGTGCATTACTGGTAGAATCTCACAAGAAAGAAACCTGTTTCAAGACGAGCCAGAAAAAGCATATATGAATGTGATTAAACGTGGATGGTGTTCGGTCAGTGTTAGCAAAATCCTCACCTATTCATCCGCGTGCATTCATGACCGTTCTGTTTTTTTTGTCTTTCAGCCCCTTCATCTTTGGATGCTTAGTTAGCCAGCTGTTAATGACATTTATGAGACTGTTGTTGTGAGCGCAGAAGACGCTTGGCCTGCAAATCCATTTATTGCACGAACTCCTATACAAGTTGTTAAGCGTGGGACCACAAACACGTACACTCATTTGCACGACTGACGTGCATTCACACACATTGGGTAGCAGTATGTAGTGGCACTTCTCCCACAGAGCGTACACACTATTCCGATAGTCGCTTCTGGTTCGTCGTCTTCCTGACATTGACGCTTGCCCTTTAGTTCCTGAATATCGCTTGTGAGTAGTATACTGCTGACAAACGAAACTGCTTGTTATACAACACTGTAAATAGGAAATTTCGAATGAGCTGTTCCTCGTTTGTGTAGTTTGATACTTTCTAGCAGGCACACAGCTCATTCTATACCTACTTACCATGTCGTGTTTGGGCTGGTTTATTTAGGTTATTTTGCCAGTTGATAAATGGATTGAGAATAACACAACGATACAAGCAAGTTGTAAGGCAGAATGACCTAACCACGGCAAATCCCATGTGATCACTGTTCCTTTGCTAATGTGATTTTGGTTACAACACTCCTGAGGAATGCCACCCGAGATGGTTGAAACATAGAATACTACAACTTGCTCGTAGCGTTGTGTTATTCTCAATCCATTTATAATTAACATATTAAACACGAAGCCCAAACTGTTTGACTTCATTCGTATTAAATTTGGTGTGGATATCTTATTTTGCCAATTGTTTACAACCAACCTGATCACAAGGGGTTTTCCGGAATGGCGGGGAGGCTAATGTTTCACTTTTTCTTTTAAAAGCTTCAAACTGTGTGAGTTGTAGTTTGTATATCTGAAAATCGTTATAGGATTTGTCGCAAATCTTCAAACGTGGGTCATCTTCAGATAGTGCCTGAATTTCTAAGGACGTCTAAACTAAATTCTCAATAATCTGCGGTAAGTATACAATGTAGAGGCTATTCCCATACCGTGACTATCCAGTTGGTTCCTCAGTTGTTCTATCACGTTCTCTTCTTCCACTTTCAGACAGATAGACAACAGTACATTGTACATAATCTCTTAAACATCACTTGAATCCCTCCACCCCTCCACTCACACGCAGGATTAGTGAATTTTACTGTATAGCTTTAGTACTGACAGTTATTGTTTTATATGCTTTCTTATTGCAAGGCTTTTGCACGTATTGAAACAAAATGCATTTGTAACTGTTTTAAGGGATGATGACATTTGTTTGAAGTAGTCTCATAGGATGAAGGTTTTATGTAGCGCTTAGCACGGGGTACCTATGACAGCGATTTTAGATGTGTTAAAATATTAAATCCGGACTGCTGATATCCAAAAATGAAATGTGAATTGCCTTCGCTCTATTACACCCTGAGTGTTGTGAATGTGTGGTTGTTGTATTGTCATTGTAATGAGCTGTTTTACAACCAGCTTTCCGATTCTTATTAAGCTCTTTCTCCAAACTAACAAGGGACATAGTGCAGCTTTGTTCGCCACAGTGATCATGACTGTCGGAAGTGTTCTTTGACTGATAGTCACTTTCGTGTAACTCCTGATTGAACGATCCCAAGGGTTTCAGATGCTATTGTGATATTAGCTTTTTCAGTTCTCAGCTGATGCCAAGTCTTCTCGACAATATGAATGATTTACTCGTGTTAATCAATTATGCAGAACATGTTCTTTCCTCGATTAGGATTTTAACTTTGATCCATGTGCTTGTGAGGTGACCGGATAAACCACCTAGTTATTAACCTCATATCTAGTGGCACAGCATTATCACATTTTTGCTTTTGTTTGCAGTCGCTTCTAATGAATACACTGATTGTTTTCAGTTGGGCGACGGCAGCTCTTCTGTTATTCTTAATCAAGTTTCTAAATTACTCGTCATTACGTGCCGTCTGTTTTTAAAGATTAACATTTACGGACACTTGTTCTAATGTGACACACGCATCGTACATTTTATTCTACACTCGATAGATCTACTCACAATAACGTCACTCGTTATCGATTATGCCTTGTCTGTTTTGATTTTCTGATCGACTGAGTAAAAGGTCACTAGAGTGAAAGACCTGTTTGTGGTCAACCAGGATAATTAAGGTCATTTTATCACCCCACGTGCTGTCTGTAAAGCTGTCGTGTTCAACCCCGATAAATCAATTATGGCAGCTTGGACTAACGTGAGGCTAACTGATCAATTCGCAGTCCATAATCCGGCAGAGGTACCCACATTTTAAGCCGGTCTATTCAGTTACTGTTGTCGGATTACATAAGCTGTACTAAAGGATCGGAGAATACGTTAATGCATCGGTTCCTCTCGCGGGCTTCCAATGTGAGAGACCGTTATTCACTTTGTACTTACCAACTCGTTCAATTCACACATGGTGTCACAAGTAAGATTAGCCAGTGGGCCATCAGACCTAACAGGCTGTTTGATAACTCAAGGCAAACAAGATAAGCAGGTCATGTCGCTCATCCTCTGTAGAGTGATATAGCTGAGAAAGAAATTTGAGAAAATTAACACAATCAGGGAGTCGTCATTCATTGTTCAAAGATCGTTGTTGTGTGCGCGCGTATGTTTGCACTACCAGTGTTCTGTACCAGGCGGCTTCGTTTGTGAGTACTATAGTATGCACATTCGAGAACCAAAGGGCAGGTCTCAACGCGAGGATGATGGGGGACCAGAAACGACTATTGGAACAGTGTGTACACACTATGAGGAAGGTGCCACCAGGACGAATGACAACGTATCGCTGCCCAGTGTGTGGGAATACACATCAACCAGGCATATGAGTGTACGCTTTCCTGATCATATGTTTTAACATAACCTGTACGGAATTTCGTACGACAAGCAACTTCACAGGCCAAGCGTCTGCTATGATCACAACACCAGGAGTGGAGTATACAGTACACAGCATGTGCTCAGCTTAAGAAGAAACACGTGTCTGTCTTGGAAGGTGCAC
>LUCH01003276.1:24988-53298 GCA_013368495.1 Paragonimus heterotremus | reverse complement strand
TTAATGATTTGAGTTAACACAGAGTGAATGTCTCCTATCGAGACGGTCGGGCAACCTAATCATTATTCACAGGCGAACGTGGTTGAGCGTTCGCATATGATAATTCGATCGTGCCTAGTGTGAGGTCAATGGCTTAGTGGTCAACAAGGTTGCCTCAGGAAGGCGTGGCTGGAGTTCTAATCCCGGTCATGGCAAGGTTATGCACTAGTGACGAGCTCTAGTGAGAGTGAACTCGGTTCTAATGATTATTTTTGAAAGAGGCTGCCTGGAATGCCTACTAGAATCTGAAAGCCGCGATCAGGTGTAAGTGACGTTCAACTTCATACTATACAGTGGTTGATCATGGAAAAGTTCAAATTTACCTGTGGTTTTCTGACATTAACGAGGAAACGTCAACTCGCAGCTTTTTTAAATTAAATGCTACTTGACAAGTTGGAACATACAAAAAGAAAATTTATAGGATGTCTTCAGTTACATATTGAAATAAACCTGAACACTCGAGATTTACAGTGCGGCTTTCTTAACCAGTACTCAGATTCAAATGTGTTCTTCAGTCTCCGATTACTTTTAAGAAAATGCAATGAGAGTCAAATACGAGTGACCTTCGATAATGCCAATTCCACCTGGCTAGAAGAAAGAAGCAGTTAATTTGATGAAGTGCCTATAAGTAAAGACGATTCCAATGATCATCCATTAACGATGGACCTTCTTATGAACGGTTGTTGAGGAAGCATGAGCTTAGCTTCAGCACAAAAAGATTTTTGAAGGATTCTTCAGAAAATAACGAAAGTAATAATTTTAATGTCACACGCGGATATGTTCTAGAATGAAAAATGAGAATTGGTGCACGATTTATGTTTTGAAGGTCAATAATAATAATAAACTTGTGATTATGAAAAAGTTGGAGAGAGTAAGCAACAGATATATTCAGAAAGAAACCGTCAACAATACTAACTGCAGTTTTCAGCATATACCTACCAACGGCTGACTATTAGCATTAGTTAGTGGATACAATATGTTTCATTTAAAAAAAGGATTATGTGGACAAACTGGTTAGAAACTAGGTGTCAAGCGTGTACGTGAGTTCACCTACTGATAATTTAGTCATGACATATCCTCACAAACGGTTTCAAACTGGACACTACAAAGTAATGCCGGTTTGATTTTTGTCAACCAAACTACAAAATAGTATACTTCATAACTAGTTAGGAGATTCAAGAAAAATTAATCTCCTGTGATATATCGGCAGCATGCTGAGAGCTGTCCAATTTAACACGGCCTTTCTAAGTAAACTGGTGAACGAAGGGTAGTAAACAAATTATAGATGGACACTGTTCACATCATTCCAACAGTATACAGGCTGCGACCGAAAGCACTCTACATGATAGTCTATAGTTTTGTTCAGCGTTCAGAAACGACTCACATCGCAAACCAGCCAGTTTAAATATGGTCTACTTGCATGAAGAAAAAACGTTAGTGAATTGAACTAGTTACCATTCATTCGCTGACAGTGTATGCTGCCGATTCATAACACCTGTTTTACAAGCAGCAGGATGTTTTTATCAGTTCAGGAATTAATGACTGACTTAGAAGTACCGTGCAATCAAAGACAGACTGAAACACATAGGTATGAAGGTGACAGGTAGATGGGCGTTGGTCTAATCAGGCCCTAAACACTTGAGCTCTGTTAGCTGCTTTGCTGAGATAACACGTCAATAATATGGTACTAATGCCACACCATAGTTAGCATCATTGATGCCAGCCATCCATTGAGTATATCCCGAGATCATTGGTAACGATTACAGCCAGGGGATAAAATGGCTTGAGACGTTTGTGAGTGACAAGAAGAACTGAGACTTTGCTCTATTCGTCAATTACCGAAGCAGAAAGGACAAATAATGATTGTAGACCATACACATGATGGACTTATAACTATGAATTTTTAATAGACGTTGGTTTACTTTTCTTTTCGAAAGCAAAACCACTGTCGACCTTCATTCCGACAGAGTTTGTAAGACATACGTTCCGTGTATTAGTACAAGTAAGATGAAGCGGCCGTCAGTTATTTGGGATTTTAATGGAATTTCTAGGTTTCACCTTGAATTCACAGATGTCAGCAAAGATTTTATAAACGATGTTTCTTAAAAACATCCATTACCTTTTAAAAGACATTGAGAAACTTGTCGATCCGGCTAATTAGATTTATGCTTTCACACTGTATTCCATGCTATTCACTGCAAAAGTTTTTCGAAAAATATTGTCAACTACTTAACCAACACCGTAAACAGATCATTCAGTTTACAAACACATACACACAATTCTTCAAGCGATACTCAACATCTGCGCAAACTAGCCGTACCCTGTCATTATTGGCTGACCGAATAGTTGCTTGTTTTTGTCAACACAAACTGTCGATCTACAACTGACTTGGACATGGGCTGTGATCACCTGTATGTCACAAGCATATTAGTACGGGCAAGATTTAACAGTGTCTTTCTTATAAACCAGGGTGTTGTTGCTGTTCTTGCGTTGGTTGTTTATCACTCGTATAAGGGGCACGTAAATATTTGTCTCATCTCAATTCCAAAGTTCGTCGAATATTTGCAGAAAAACAATCAAAAATGCTGTTGTGCTGCGTGGGTGATGGTTGCAAGCCATGAGGTCAATAACGTGTTGTTTATTCTGTCAACAAACTTAGTTTTTTCACTAATTGAAAACAATCATCGGCTTCTGAAACAAATTCCTTTCTACTTATCCATGTACGTGGTTTTCACAGCAGCACTTATCCCACCTTTGAAAAGAACAGTGGACTCAACTGAGGTTTTTCGTATCAACTAGTAGGATGGAAGATATCACATCAAATTGTAGATTTATACAATATGGATAGCCCAGTCAAAATTCCAGTGTTCCTAACAAATTATGCCGAATTCTAGTTTAAAAAACAGCTCAAGGACTACAGAACTATGCCTAAAAAATATGTTCATAATGTATTTATGTACTCAGTCTGTCTAAGTCTATTCCATTTAAATTCGTCTGCTCTTATGGTAAGCATTTTGTCTCTGGTTTAGCACTCTGAAATTTAATAACTTATAGTCAACGTCCATTTACCAGCATTTCGGCTAGCAGAGAACGGGTTTCACGCTTTCGTAATGTGTAAAACAAACGTAGTTTTAAAAAAAACGATTTGAACAACGATTTCGCAAGCAGAGTTATAATATTCAATGACCTTGGCGCCAGTTTCAAAATTTAACTACCAAGGACACCATAGTTGTGGTTGTTAAACCGTGAAGAAAGTTGTACAGTTACCTCGCCAGTTAGAATTCACTGGTAAGGGTCACTGTCATTTTCAATAAGTATCTGCAGAGTTACTCGGCTGTTTACTGACACATACTTTTAAGAATACCAGGATTAGAAATCAATACGTTCGAGAAAATACTTCCATCATAGAAAAAAAAGAAGTTGTAAGAAACTAAGAATAGAGTGATTGCGTTGTTAACGACCGACGATGAGTTTAGATAAATCATTACACTCACAAAATAGCGTGGAATCTATTGCTAATTTCGAAATAATTTAATTCATCATGTTCCTCACAAATTCATCTTGAGAGTTTAGCCTTGTCTTGACTTTCCCTACCACGGATCACTGTATAAAAATATAACGAAATACTGTGGTATTTTCAGCTAATAATATTTTTTTAAATAAAGCAAAAGAAGTAAGTTATCGCACTACTGACAGGGCAGTCTTAGGAGACAGCTGAATATTACTGAAAGTGATATGTATGCGCTTGTTTAACATGCATAAACGGCACGTTAAAAATAACATCTGGATGAAAAAAATACACAATCAACTTGAGATAACTATGGCTGAATTTCACATGGAACAACATTGTCCACAGCTGAAACCTTTGTTCATTTCATTTCACACATAAGTATTCCAATTTTGGCCCCCTACCTTTCACAAGTTACACTTATTTCATTTGTGTTTTCCTTGTCCGTTGGGCTAAAAGCTCTTAGACATTTCAGATGCCCTTCAAGTGGGCTGCTATTGATCTTCAGATGTGAGGCATATCAGCCACAATTTCATGTCATACATTCCCACACCAGAACTGTAAGCTTCCTTGGTTTGTCTGCGTTTATGCCGCATTGTCGTTCGGGGCAGCACATTTCTAACTGAACTGTCAACTCACAAAAGCTGGTGATGAGAATATACTGATTTTTAAACATACCATAATATGTACCCAAACCATTTGGACTCTCGTAACAAGTGCAGCAACAGACTTTTGCTAATAGTTACTTCAAACCAACGCAGAGATCGGATTTTACATTGTTATAAATAATCGCAAATTTTCTCACATTTATGGTTTCCATTCAAATGTTTTTCACACAGGCTGTATATACTAACAGTTTGCAAACGAAAATATAAACGACTGAACAGATTTTAGTAAGGTTAAACAGTTACCAGAAAAGCTGTTAATTTTATTCAATTTAACTACTACTTATATATGTCTGTATCTCCTTCACTCAGGGTAAATTAGTGCTAGAAAACTTTAAACGAAAAATTACCGTATCAGGGGTGTTGGAAGTTTGTACCAAATGACGACAGATAAGTTTGAGTGGAAATCACGTATGGATGGATTTTGTGAAACTTGACGATACGTCTGATAATTGCATCATAAAAATGTACAGTTGGTAGATTGTTTTGCTGATTTAAAATAAAAGCCTGTCTAGGAGTCATATGGTTTTGAAACTACTCAATAATATCAATAGACACGCCGTCTCACAGCGAAATCGATGACACCGGTATATCTTGGTGGTGAGACAAGTAAGGTTTTGAGAATAATTGGGAAATTAATGTCGGGTGTTCGTGTTTTGGAAAACGTAGCAGTGGGCGCGGAACCGGCATTCTCCGACTAATAAACAATGTAACTAATCCACAAAGCATTTCACAGACAGCATAAGAGCAACATCTACACACCATAATGGTAATATAGAAACAACCAGTAAAACAATCCGATCGATTTATCGAGGATATACAGAAAACAACACGCTTGACTCTAGTTGTGAGTACCATATTAAAAGAGTGTTGTCACTCGGATTACTGCAAAAGTCTTCAAAACGAAGTAAAAATCAACAGTCAAAAGTGGAAAAGGAGTTACAAATTCTCTCTGATAATAAGAAATTGTTTTTTGTGACATGCTTGAGAAAGGCTGCGAGTGAAACGAGCACTTGAGATTGCCGTTGAATAGTCTAGTCTAATGCGATCTGCGTCAGTTATTTTCAACAGGAAAGCAAACCAGTAGCGTTAAAAACAAAGTTGTTCACCACAAGTCATGCATTCGTTCAGCTGTAAGCAGGAACACTAAGATAAATGATCCACATACAAGAACAACAATGACTGTGACAAGTTTATTTGAACAATTAGTGATTACTTTCTGTCTCAATCATTGCAAAACTTGATGGAGTACGTTGTTACACTGAGACACAATATACTGTGTATTTTTATGTGAAACCTAACCAGTTTGGCTGGTTGCCATGCTCGCAAAGCAAGGTTCAACCGTAAGTTTCAGTAAAATTGCATTCGGATTAAAGTAGCGTTTGTTCCATATAATTATCTAGTACCCTCTGTCTCAATAGAGCTTACGTATGTTTCACAACGGTGTACAGATTTGTGGTCGAAACACAAGAAATATACCCAAAATTTATAAACAATTGTGGCCTCGTCGCCCAGTGGGCAACGCTTTCCGCATTAAGCATGACTGAGTAATATTCCACTCCCTTTTGCTGTTACCTTGAAATGCATTATAATCACAATCATTTGGCCTGAAAATAGACAGCGAACTCAATGGTTTAACGAACTCCTTTGGACTAGGGCGCGTAATTACGTGTTATCAACAAGTTCAATTGAACTAGTAGCAAATGTGGTTAATCGGACGAAATGTGCTATTATCTTGATGCTTCACAGAGGTCAATGAACAGTCAAACGGTATCATTGGAGGTTGACGCTAATACCATAAAAACGCTAACTGTAAACGTTCATTTCATAAACCATTCTTGGAAAAAGACTCAGTAAGTCATAAGAAACAAAATTATACACCACGGGCAAAAGAATAAACATGTATTTAAGGTTCCCGTTTGAAACAAAAAATAACCGTGTTTATAGGCGAAATCCATTTGAACAAAATAACAATCCGCTGCTACTATACAGTTCCCACACCTGTTCTATGATGAATCTCGCTGAAAATATAAACTCACTTATGGTACAGGCACAAGAAAAAATGTCACGCAGGCAGATTAGGGAACAAAATTTCAGTATTGGTTCGTTGCTCCGTCACTGTCCAGCAATAGTGACCAGATGCATACATTAAGTCCAGTAGGAAAAAAGTCATTTTGAACCGGCAGTGAGATCCTTAAGCAGAAAAGCGAAGTTAGTGCAGCCAGTGCTTGTGTGTTACTAGTAAAACACTGAGCAGCGTCAACGGATACGAAGCCAACACTACTTTTAGTAACACGAGTAAAGTATGGTAGTGCAACACTCAATCGTTTCGACAATGAAATAATGAAAACTCTGTCGAGTTTGTGGTATTTTAATCCATTGCTTTTTGCTTGCCAAAACAGCATCCGGTTCACAAAAAATAAATGTTCAAAACCTTAGAGAAACTTTTCCCGAATCGTTTCTTTATACACGTTTGCTTACAAAGCGTTAAGTTTAGAAAAATTATATGATGCATGCAGTTTGCTAACTATGTTACATGACTCCACATGAGTTTGAAGTACTAAACGAGAGGCGAAAGGACGGGTGAACGGAAAGTGCGAAAGTGGTTTTTGCTCCAGCATTATTTTCACCTAACGTGCAATAACAGCTATGAATTCTTTTGTGTTTTACTTAGAATCTGACAAGTCTATGCAAATATTGAACGAGCAATGCGAGGTACGGGGTGAGCAAATCGGTTCACAGTGTCATTGCGGTGAATGTCAAACAGTTATGGGTATCCGATTGTGTCGTTTATCCTCCAACACAACCATATTAAATGGATGCGATGAGTTCATATAACTGTCAGTTTCAGTTCATTAGAGAGCATTCCAAGCGAGATCACGTAGGACGCCATTAATATGCAAATATACAAGTATCACATTAGACTGGGTCAACAAATTTGCGGTTAGGCTAAACGTTGAGCGAACGGCTTTGCGGATACTGGTAAAGAAGTGGCACTCTTGTATTCTACCCAGGTTCCGGTTTCATCTCGTCAGTGGGAAACAGTCAAAACATGTTTTGTGGAAAAAAATACACCAAAAAGTGCGATGGGAATGTGGCAGCTTAGTAGATCCTGGTGAGTATATTTTGGTCCTGTTCCATTAACCTATCTGTAAAGCAATGATAATAAGTACAGTGAACTGGCAAAATCTGAAAGTAATCCGTTTCCCAGAGGTGAACTATTTTTCAACGATAACTCAACTAATTATTCGCTAACATGTACTGTCACATCCATGTAGAGTATCTCAATTCAAACGTTTGCCGTTCGTAAATTGCTCCTCAACTTTCATACTGGGCTGTTTGTAAACCAGAAGATTTTCACAATTTTGTAGCAGATACACAACAACATTTCATTTTTACAGCCAGTAACTGGTAAGTGTAAGTAAAGAGGAAGGTTTGGGTCACATCGTGGCTTTGTTATTTCGGGCAAAAGCGCAATCTACCTTAAAAATACGGTACAACTGTTAGAGATAAAACAGCAAGTTATATTCTCAAGTTTCACAAAGTTTTAACAGTTGAGCAGATCCGATGGAACAACAAAGAGATGAACCCAAGTATTCTCGTATACCAAAAGCAAAATAGACTTTACAGATCGCTTATGGCGTGAGAAAACGCAATACAAATTTTTATAAAGTGCACGAAGAGTACATAAACATCTATCGTTGAACACTGACTTAAATTTGAGTTAAAAGTATCAACACAAGCATGCCTTACCAAACCATTTTATATTTCCGAATATATGTTTCAGAAACAATCAGAGTTATTGTCTCCCCTTGTATACAAGCCAGAATTTTCCCTGCATTATATTTAATCTGGAAACGTCTGTTTCAAGTTGTGTCGATCATACAGACAATCGACAATAATCTTATTTTTATTGTAAAAAACGAATGACATGTTTCATTTAGTTGTAATCCTCTGTCCATTCTTGTTTTTATTCTATGTGGTGTCTGGAGAACTTGGGTCAGCAGGATCATACTGTCTCACATCTTATGTATTCAGTTTTGTTTAAGTTATTTTTATAATAAACGGCTTCAAACTTCTCGGCTCATCTCAACCCTGCTGGTTTTCTGTTGACACCTTTGATTACAGTGGTAGGTTAAGACGATCTGACGATTGTCTTTGGTCCACATACAAATAGTGAACTCTTACTTTGGCTTATCTCCTTGATTAACAAAGCAGCATATTCTCTTTAAGTCGGCTGGACCTCCAAAGGGATCATAAACCTGGCTTTTTATGCTCTATGGTTCAAGTGGAAGCTGATCGTACAGTATAGTTAGTCGAATCATCAATAAAATTGCGAGCCAAAACTAGGTGTTCGGCTAACAAGCTTTCCAGGTTGGGTGACCGATATCTTGTGCAGTCGGTCAAATTTATGAAGCAATTCACATTCCAGTGTTATTGTTGGATTTATACCCTCTTAGCACTTTACAGCTTTGGACTAGCTTGTTTCCAAATTACAGTTCATGAGGAACCACCTGTTTAAGTGGAATTCCTTTAAATATAAGGGCATACTTTTCACGCATCCCGTTTTACTTCTGTTTTCGTTTTTCTTCTTTCAATCAATTTTCACATGAAATTGATTTATTTTCTCGGAATCATTAGAAAGTTATTCAATGACTTCCTATGGCTGTTCACTGCCCTGTCCAAAGAGTTATTTTGTTTTATTGATAATTAACTTGTGATTTAGGCTGTTTGAACTAAACGTTGATTGTATGTTGAGAACTTGAATATGTGAAACCCGGCATTTAACTGATCAAGAGATGGAAAATTTCCTATCAGCTTAACTCCATTTGATCCTAGGTAAAGAGGCAAAAACCCAATTAGTTGACAAGACCCATTAGGATAACCTACTGAAACCAAACGGACCTGATATGTAGTAGAGGATTTTGATTTTCATAACGATTGCACATCGTCCACAATTAATCGCAGCTGTCGCATTCACAGAGAATTTTCAGTCAACTCCTTTTGAAAAAAAACACTGGACTCGAGTTTCGCTCTTGTTAGAGCTCGTCAGTAGTGCACCTCCTTGCCAAAGCCGGGACTAGAACTCCGGCATCGCTTTTCATGTGGCAACCATGTTCACCACTGCGCCACTGATCTCATATAAGACATGACAAAATCATCACAACTGAACTCACTACTGACCAGCACTAAAGAAAATGAAACTTGAATCAAGTGACTTTTTTCGAAAGGGGCCAAATGTAAAGTCTGTGGATATGCCACAGATTCGAGGAACTTTGGGTTATGTTCAACTTATACAAATGGACATAATTTACCTTGGGAAATACCATAATGATTGTCATTACCATTCGTCAACAAACAGAAATACCTGGTCTGTGTTCGAACAAAACCTCTGTTAAAAACACTGAAAACGTGCATGTGTGTGTACAGGAAAGTATGTACCTGGTTGTCACCACAGCTAATGTATTGTATCACCAAATGTGTTGTATAACGTAAAAATAGACAGTTGTACAAAATGGGCAAACTTTTACTTGCTAATAACTGGCGAAGTCAAAAAATTCTCTAGGTATTATTGTTAACGGAAGAATTCTGATTACAACCGTTAGAGTTATTGACGATTGAGCAAAATACTGTTAGGATGCAGCTATTTGAATAAGAGTATCATACGACGTCAATTCGTTTTTAAAACTCCACAGATTCAGATGGTCACAGACTGAGTATAACTAGACTCAGTTGAATTTCACCCGGACTAATTTGAAAGAATGCGTTATAGGCTACATTTTTGCTCATATTAGGATGCATTATTTGTAAATATTAGTGTCCGGACCAGAATTCGCAATCCAGCCCTCATGACTGTGAGAGAAATGTGTACCACACAGTGCCACTAACCTCGCAATAGATAACAGTGAATAATCCTACCCAAATAACCAACCATAAACTTATGTAAGTACGTTTCAACTTGCTTGACAATTCCGCAAGGTGAATGACCAGAATTTCGAAGGATACCGACCGGAAAGTCTATCTGAGTGTGATAGCTTCCATCAGATGTGGGTGTTGTTCAACTTACACTACATGAACAGGACCGTTGTGTTGACTCTAATGGGCAAGAGACAGATTGAACCAACTAACCTTAATGGGTCAATTGTCCAACCGGTTACAATCTAACTTTCGAAGCTTCAATTAACACCCTAAGCATTAATGATTTTGCAATTGGATACGAGTGTCAACTAAACGTCTGTTATTCCAAGATCCCCACCAAACTGGCATAAGCTTGGGTTACGGTGTGAAGTGAACAATAAATAAGCTAGGTTTAATAAATAAGACTATTTACAATCAGATCAACAACTCTAAGTCGCCTCCGAATTTTGCGCCTACAGTGTCGTAAACCACTACCAAAAATAGCTACGTCCATATTGAAACATTCCATATCAGGTTAATTGCATCTTGCAAAGAAACAACCGAGCGTGCATTGTGTATCAAATGACATTCTAAAACGACGGAGCTTACATTCACTTTTATGACGTGCCACACTAAATTACACATGTCCAAGGCGCTGACTACATCGTTGTTTGGACTACAGTGCATTTGGGGAGGAAGCCAAACGGAATGGATTATAAATCGGACACCTTGCAAATCAAGTTCAAATACGATTACGGATGGCAGCAAATTTTGTTCACCATTCCTTGTCAAGCCAATCTGGAGGTACGCAATGCGTAACCAGTTGTGATGACCGTCAATGAGGATAAGACTCTCTGTTTGCGGTTAAAAAGAGTTAATTTGGTTTTGCCACCGCAAAATATTTGATTGCAAAGTTTGTTTCCGATACCATGTTCAACAAATATTGCAGCACATCAGGCAATCGAAGATCTGGTAAGCCTACGGATGGTTACAATACTCTATATTACACACTAAAATACTTTCCATCAGATAACTCTACGAACTCAGATCAGTTAAAACAAGTGGTCGAATCCTCATCACGGCTAAAATTTACTTTAAACCAAAAAGCCTCGAGCAGAAAAGGTATGAATTTGGCCCATTCCGCGACAATGCAGCGCCGTCAGAACATCACCGGGGAAATCATGTTGATTTAATTTAGAAAGTATCCCACCTCGAAATTTTTTCACTATCACTTGGGTGTCTGGGCCCTCTGTAAGGAAAGCAGTTATAGAGTAGGCATCAATATAAAACACGAACTGTCCATACTGAAACCTTTTGCGTTCGCCTTTACGAAACAGCCTTATGCCAACACTAGGTGTGCCAACTGACAGAACAGCTTGCCTCCTGTCTACATCCAAGAAACTTAGTAAGCATGCTTTTCAGTCCAGTTTGCTGTGTTCATCTGTCACCATTTCTACCGGTACAGAGTGTATCACAACAATGGAGTGCACCCAGTGACAGAACAGAAAAAGTTGAGTGTCCGAGCGTTCGGTTGTCTTATAGTCCTCTTCGGCATGAAATGCCCGAATGAAAATAAACGTTTCACTAAAGACTACAGATAAAGTGAGGGGACGAGAATGGCAGATATCAACTATTATTCCAATTCCAAAGGATCGCATAAAGAATATTAGGCCGTCTAGTTAAGCTTTTAAACACTATTGTGCTAGTAAATTTCCTTGTTGATCAAATGCACTAGGGGGTCAAAAAGTTTGTTGATGGAGATATTTGTGCCATGAACATCTGTGGACGCCATGATCTTACCTACCCAGAGGAGCAGGATGCATGCTGGTACGTGTGTACGAGCATTTTGAGTGAGTGATTAACAACGAGACTGGACCTTGACGCGGTTTGACGGCCTGACCATCTCGATGACCTATTGGACCAAGCTAGACGGTGTGGCCACCACACCGACAAAGTTACGCGCACCAGGCAGGCCAATAGGTAGAGATCTAACAAATCAGTCTTCTGGTCCTGCAGGTTTGCAGTCAGAAGGAGGCCGGCATCTTATCCAGGAAAAAATATTAGTTTTAGTACACTGACACTTACCCACCGGCCTGGAGTACGGGCTTTTTAGCCAGAGGCTTTGGTTGAGAACCTTAATCGTTCTTCTGTTTAGGCCTGGGCGCCCTTGCAGTATCTCAGCTAACACACAACCTTGAATATTTACAAAAAGTAGGTTAGGAAGCGGGTTGTCGGCATCGACTGTCAAATGAATTTTTCTGTTCAATCACTAAATTCACATGGACTTAAAAGGTTAAACCATGTATTAAGGATGCCAGCTAGTCGACTACCACACCCAGTACTCTTTGACGACGCTGTGGCCGACTGGCGTACAGTGTGAAGTTGACAGCTGATGAGATGGCGTGAAGTCATTCACGAAGGAGTTGACCATTGTAGGTCGGTTATTTCTCCTAGGCTGGGAACATTGCGACTCATAGAGTCGGTGGTTGTGGACGTTAGGTGAGATGGTGGCTAACCGAGCTCAGTTACGTGAATGGTGTCGTTGTTTATCCGAGTTGTTTGTGAAGTGAATGCATTTAATGACGCGGGGTAGCGAAAGCCGTAAGAAGGTGGCTTTGCTGAAAACACCTTAATCTTACTCATAACCTGGTTGTTTGTTTGCAAGATGTAGGCACTCTAATGCTAAATATTTGAACATGTAATTAGCTGCTTTCGAAAGTTAAGTTCTTTCCCCTCCCCTTCTGTCTTTTTTCGTTCCTGTGCACGGTTTGCTTTTTTTCACGGTTGTATGGCAGTTACGCATCAGTGAGAACCACTGGTTTATTGCTTTCTAAGATGATGGTGATGATGAGTCTTTCACTGAATGACTTGCAAGTAAGAATTTTAAATAACAATAGTATATGCCTTTATAATCCACTTCATTCTTCGGTTTGAAGCATTTAAAACAAAAATGCAACTAGAGCGTTCATGATGCACTAAATGACGATCACGCCTCGTCTTCATACTTTGATTACGGACGCAAAATTTGTTAACCCTCATGCATTCAGACAGGTAACTTCACCAGTGTCTTTGTTGCAAGTGTTCATATGTAAACTTTCTGAATTGGGCCTTGTTATATAGTACGATCTTTGTTATGGACCGCACGAGATCAGAAATTCTAACGTGTGCATAACCCCATGGAGAACAACTTTACGATATAAGTTGAGTGTGTTGTGAATCTGGTAAGCTCTTCATTAAAACGAAACGATAAACTATTTCTGACCACTTCAGCTTTCGCTTGCAGCAACAGTAACAATTAGCGTTCTGAACACAACTTCCACAAACTACCTCTAGCAATCGTACACGACGGCTCACAAATCGGAACTCCTCGTCCTTGACTTCCTGAAGTCCAACCATATAAAAATACAATAAGGTTCATAATTCTGGGATGAAATAACCTTTCGAAGATTATTGAGCTATGCAAAACTTATTCCGACAAAACTGTAATGAAACGGTGTGCGATGTGATTCGGAATTTTGAATTTTGGTGGAATTTTGCTTCAACTGCCCACTGATGCCACAATATCTGATATTATTTAATAAGCTTCAAGCACCCACTAACCATCAACCATGTCCGCAATGCTCAGATAATACTAGAATCACACTGCAGTTGGTTACACAATATCCTGACATGACAACTAATTCCATACTTATTAAGTTGTATTTGGCCTGAAGATAACACGCAGAAAACGAGCTTGTGAGCCACGTTTTGACTTTTGACCTATTGAATTATTATTTTCGATTTTGATCAGCTATACTCAATGGGATCTGCTCCTCAAGTCACAATTAACCGCCTGGCCGACTATCTGGCTCAATGGAAGTAATTATGGAAAACCAGAACAACCGAACATCAAACGACCCCCTAGCTGACGATCCAGACACAAGCTTTGACAACAAGACTGAATATTTGTCTCCGATCACCAGTATCATCAACCACCACAATAGCTTGTTTGGCAAACGTACAGCATCTTCAAAATCAATTGACAGACGAGATATTTTTGACAGACCGCTGGCGGGATTAGTAATTATTGCCGGTTTCTTTATCGCTGTTTTCCTAATTCTGTCCATTGTGATACTGATCTTCTACAAAAAGCGCAACACAGTATTTGTGTTTGAAAAGAGTGTCCACAAAGGACTCTACGACCCTAGTGATCGTTCCGTTATCATTGGACAAACGTCCATGGCACGAAGTTTGGCAAGCCGTTATGTGGAATCCAGGAAAGACAATGACCAAAACTACACCAATAGTGAACTAGATTATGACGAAACGGACGATGACGAAGAAGATGAAGATGTGGAGTATATGGACAACGTGGACTACGCAATAATGAACGACGGGCTTGCAGCAGAAGTCCACCAGGGTCAGGCTTCCATGCCTAGAGCATCCTACAGGTTGCCCAATAAAAATGATATTTATATAAATCCCCAACTGCTGCCTCATTTTTGTGTAAAATCTTCGCTTGGTAAAACTGCCACACATTCAAACACAAATAGCAAACCTTCAACTGATCTCACCACAATGTCCGCCAATCAGGTGAGGGTTCATTTGATAGCTGAGTTTCTAATGAATGCCTGCATGGTGTCAACGATAAAATCACATGTTGACGACATCCGCTGAACGATTTTTCACTGACTCATTTGTCTAAGTTCATCGTGTGAATTTATACGGCGATAACCCTTGTTCAGTTCATACAATTTCTCGGTACGTAAGTTCAATGGTGCCTAATATTTGTCATACTGCTGTAGACCTCTGAACACAACCGATAACCCATGTTTTATACTCTTAATCTGTTTAAGTTTCACTAACAACAGGTGTGTGGTACGGATTGTTCTTTACCAAAGGAAGATAAACACGCCTGCGGAATGTAAAGGCGATTCTTATCATTTAACATACTACACAAATAGTATACACCCCTGGTGAAAGATTGGACAAGAGAATTAACAGCGCACAACCATTCAGGTATCGGATATGCAACATGAGTGGCATACGTTTTCCATTTGTGCCTCTATTACTTATAAAAAGTCACTGTTGAATACCGACCACTAGGGTTGTCTGAAGAGTAGTATAAATCCCTCCTCATACCAATATTTACTCTATCATGCCCGGCTTTGCCTGACTGATTATTTTATCCCTAGCACTGCGTACTACGATAAAACACAACCGTTTCAAGGAAGTTCCCTTGGAAAGGTCAATGTTGTAGGCTCGTATATAGTAGTACAAAGTTGGCACATCGTTGATGAACCTTACTTCCGTGGGGTTTTGCTACCCACTCTTGGAAATATCCATAGTGTGTCCACGAACATATTTTCTAAAGTATCACATCCAACCGCCAATGTTCATACAATTCCGTAATCCTGGAAACAACCGGTCACCATGAGCCTATGCGTGATCCATGGGAACAAAGTTAAGCTATCGTGCAAGCCGAAGAAAATCACTTTTCTTGGAGCAGTTGAAGCTCATAGAGGGCAGCTGTGATAGGCAAGAACGTTGCCACGTTGGATTGTTACGTCTTCCTAGCCAAATGATTTTATAAGGAAATGTTGGCACAGTAAGTTTTCCAACTTTTTGTGCTGTTGGCGTCATTGTGAATTGTTCCCATTAGTTAAAGGTCACGTAAACAACTTAGGCGGAGAAAATAAACGACAGTAGGCTTCTTTATTCACTTTGTGCAAGTGGACATTCAGATCGCACACTAAGCCTGAGTGAAGACAATAAACGTTGTGTATACACAACCGAATAGTATGGAGTTGATCGCTGCAAACTACCTGAATCATTTTTGACATAATCACTCATAACATCCTATATCGCCATGTCGTAAAACCCACCTACTGGCGAGTAGTAGTTAATTGAAATGAGGAAAAAACTTGAAATTTGACGCAGTAGTAGAAGTTTCCAGTATAGCTTGGTACCATCTGGCAACTTGTGTTTCAAGTTGAACATCACCCACAATTAATCGCAGCTTTCGCATTCTCATAAACTATCCAGTCGACCCCTTTCGAAAAGAAGCACTAGACTCGAGTTTCGCTCCCGTTATCTCGGCTTGTCATATGTGAACGCTCAACCACCTGATAATTACTCACATAAGATAATTCGATCATGTCTAATGTGGGGTTAACGGCACAGTAGTAAACACGGTTACCTCGTGAAAGCGTGGCCGGAGTTCTAGTCCCAGCCGTGGCAAAAATATGCACTACTGACGAGCTCTAGCAAGAGCGAAACTCAAGTCTAGTGCTTCTTTCCTAAAGGGGCCGACTGGAAAGTTAATGGGACTGTAACATCTGTGATCAATTGTGGGTGATGTTTAACATGAAATAAACCAAATCCCCGACTACTCATCAGTAAACTTGTATGTCAATGGTAACCGGCCTACTAACTGTTCATTGAATGACTTTCAGAGTAGCGGTCAGTGTAAATATCTCATGATTACGTGGAATGAAGTTCAACCCTATAATTGAGTATCATCGTCATCATCATCGTCGACATAGGCATAGAACAGTTGTACAACTTAACAAAAGCGAAACCTGCATCTTTGAAGTAAATCAACCTGGAACCAATTTTGAACATGAAGGCCGTGAACCAAGTTAGATAACATTCATGACGTTCTAATTAATTCATCCGTACTGTTTATTCAGATGACCCATAGCTACTACTATCCTGTGAATTGGCTGATTCAAAGTGGAATCACGCAACGGCGGCCCGTAAAACACAAGTTGAGTAGGTTTTCGTAAATGATTAGGACATGTAAGCATGGTGAAGAGCACAGAATTGTTGCTAACCAAGTGGTATCATTTAGTCGTTGTGATCAGCTGCCGTCCACTTGAGGTAACTGAATCTAGATGTTTCTTTGTGCTAATCACCTTGGTAGCTTTTGCACGACCTTCAAGGTCCGTGACTTAGAAAAGTTCAAGTTTGTGTTTGGGAACACATTGGTGGCGCCTCACTCGTGGATCCCGCTTCGTGGTATAGTTGCTCTATACGGAGTAGGTTGTGAATACCTCACCAGTGGACTTGAGAGGTATACCACGGCAGTTTAACTCGGGCGATGTGTTACCGTCTATTTTACGCGAACTTCAGATTCGTCATTGAATCCCTATGACCTTAATGCCTAAAAAATTCATGTATATTCCGTATCTTTTCGTATCGACTAACAGAAGCAGCTGGAATAAACTTCGCAGAAGAGTCTGTGAAGTGAGCCACAGGTGATTTTGCTTTATATAGACTAAAGGTCACTCGCAGTAGGTTTTAGCCGTACCATTCCCATAGACTTTTCAGCCAGCTGTGCTTTTTAGAACAGCACTGCACTTGAATTTTGATCTTGTTACAGCTCATCAGTAGAGTATATTTTGCCTCGGCCAAAACTATAACAATGCCGGGGTTTCATGAGAGAAACACGTCAATCTCGGCACTACTCATCTCATATTATAAACGACGGAATATAGGTGGACGTTTGCATAAGATGGTTCAGTCGTGCCTAATGTATAGTCAGCGGCACAATAGTTAACGCTGTTGTCTGGTGGTCAGAGTTATAGTCTTGGTCATAACAAAGATATGCAGTTCCGCCTTAAATTAAGATAATCCCACTCCAGTCAGAACTTATTCGACAAGGCGTTTGTGTAAATTGCGATGGCCGCGTTCACAAAAACTCGAACGTTTCCCTGAAGTGTTTGAGATGGGTTTCACACTCTTGCATAGTGCACAAACATACCGCCTGTCAAAGGAAGATACTATCGGTGTGCCAGGTTGGCCTCCCCCATATGTTTGCGAACTCCTGTAATCACATGGTTATGGTTATGACGATTGATCAAGTGATCCCAAAGTGAGCCACACACACTGAGTATTTACATTTTAGATGCATCGGCTATCTGACAGGCTCTTGTGACATTAACTACGATCGTTCATTATAATCGATTAACTTTTATGCTGAGCTCACAAATACCCATCAGGCTTATTTTTGTTAGTGTTGAGTGGATGGCGGTCGGATTGTCATCACTTGAATAGTGTTGGCATTTGACCCGAGCTCTCTCCTTCAGGAAGGACATTTTAGCCAGTTGTTTCTCGGAAAGAAGCACTACAGGATCGACTTTAGTCCTGTCAGAGATCATCAGTATTTCGTAAAATTTCTACGGACTGGCTTCGAACTCCGGTGCACACGTTTATGAGGTCACCTTACTAATGGCCCGTGCTACTTAATGGAACTGACCATTGACGTCTGTGGAAGCCGAGATTGTCTGAGGCCGAATACCGCGTGCAAATGAGTGGTTTTGTGCCTTGTCTTGTTTAAATGCTCAACCTATGTATTACTTTGTCGAATAAACAACCCTTGTGCCATCCGCGTTCTTGGATCACAACGCTAGGTGGTTGTGTCCATCTGCTAGCGAATGCAACAGCCGTAGCCATAGCCGTCGAGTGTTGTGAAAACGGATCAAGCCGTTGTGTACCTAATGGGAGTCAACTTTCTATAGACGAATTACCACATAGTATGGCCACCAAGAGGAGCTTGCTTGGCAGGTATGTGTTTGACTGAAAAAATTTCATATGCTGCTGAACAGACCGAATCCAATTTGGTGTTTCGCACGAACTGCCGCCCAATGTTAGACCTACGCGAATTAACGAGCTAAGGGCTGAACAAAACACATTCTTTCAGAAATAATCGTGAGTTAACCACAAATTACAAGAACAGTAGTTTCATCAAGGGACTATTATAACTGGGAAATGAAAGTATATGGAAACTTGCTGCAATAAAATTTCGACCTAGTCTTAGATTAATAGAAAGTCTTAGGATAGGATTTCATATGCTTTCAATTTTCTTAGTGGAATTTTTCCACAAAACTTGGTAGATCCCAAGTAAAAACGGCAAATTCGAAAAAATTACCACGTATTAGTTTCAATCTGGTATAACCAAATACGGAGCTGTTCGCTGCATATTTTTCTCTTGAATGTGTACAATGAGACAGTCCAACAATTTCAAATCGTACAACTGTGATTATATCTGATGAAAGCTAGTAGTCACAGATGAGTTGTGTTTCTGCAACAGCATTCATCAACTACTTACAAACCAGTTGTGATCTGAGAAGTTTTTGAAGGAGACAAAAGAAGAAAGTGAAAATCGGTTTTCCTCAAATAAACAACGACAACACAGATACAGTGGTGTGATTGAACCTTTACAGCTGTACTTACTTTGTGACGTTAGGCTATTATGTATAAGTAAGCATATGTCTGTCTTCCTGGTTGTAATCTGGAATCGTCCAGGTGCAATAATTGCTCATTAACTTACTATCCGCTAAGTCTGAGGTATTGGTCTACATAAAATATGCAATATACATATAACATATAATATGGAAATTATATAAACATGAGAAATGGTACGGTGTTGACATCTATTCACTTACATCTCTAGGTCCAAGCGTTTTTATTTCCAAACTGTTTTAAAGATGTCCGTTCCTTTCTTTTCAGGTTACCTCTTTACCTTTTTCTGAGTGTTAGATAAAGGACTCACGGTTTCTTAAAATCTGTTTCTAAGTGATTAAGATGTACTATATACTAAGAATCAAATTTCATGCCTGAAAGTTAGTGTCTGTGCGCTCACTTGAAGTTTCACTGTAATACAGAATGTCATTTGTTACTATGTTTGTTAAAAAGACAACTGGGTTGGCGCCGTAAATTTACTGTATTGTTGCTAAAACGAATCGACTTAATGAGAGTTTATACTAGACACGCCTAAATCAACACATGCAAACGCTAAGTCATGTTCGCTTGCGAGTACTCATCAGGATTCCCGATCGCCTCAATGGAAAATACAATAATGATCCGAAGACTAGGACTTCTGGTTGAAATCACACAAGTCCGTAAAATCTTCCAGGGATAGTTGGGTAGCTGGTGAGCCCGAGGGAATTTTGAGTAATATAAATCAAACATCACTCACGATTGGTGGTAGCTGTCGCATACCCATAGGTTTCTTAATTAATCTGTTTTTAATTTCGCTGCTGTTATATTTCGTCAATAGTGTATATTGTTACAACGGTCGGGAGTGGAACTCCGTTTTTACGGGACACTGCTGATAAGTTCCAACAAAAGTGGAACTCAAATATATTGTGCCTTCTCAGAAAAAGGGCTGGGTGAAAAGGTCTATTGACATACGGTAGCTGTCACCAGTTGTGAGTGACAATCAGTGTGTAATAACCAAAACGCTGTTAGTTGCCATTAGTGAGAAGTAATCGGCCAACTGTAGGTTGCGTTCTAACGGGTGAGTCTGCCGACCACATATTCTCACCATATGCATAAGCCAACAATCCAAATCTTGAATAGAAGAAAATGTACTCATCGGTCAGCATCAGTTTTCCATTCGAATGATAAGATAAAGCATCCAAATCTCATCCAAGCTAGCCATCAACGCCCACCCGTCCGAATCAGGATTTGACGTGTTACTCTTTGCACTGCCATACAAACATGGTTAGTCAGTCAATCACTTCAAACTGTAAGCAGACGGAATTGGTATCAGAAAATAATCCCATCCCATGTTTAAGGGTTAACCTCCTATTCACCTACTTAGTTAATGCTCTGCTACCTCGTAGAACATTGTCAGAACCAACGGTAACCACAGCCATTGTACTCAAGGGTAGGGCTCAAAGCTGAATATGATAATGATGATGATGACCGTTTTGTGATCTAACCAGTGTGGCATATTATTCATCGTATGTTACCGTGTACTCTTTGACGTGAAAGGAACGCCCATAACTAGGTGGAGCTGTTGGCAATATGCCACTACATGCGTTCGGCTGAAGAGCCTGTAACCGAATATTCAGAAAGGGACACCATTAGGGAAGTGGTACAGCGTACCAAGCTTGACTATATCAAAAGTTTTCCTACGTGGGAAATGTTAATAGAGTTAAAATTTTGAAATCGAGAAAACGTAAGTAGGTTCCATGCTATGAGGAACGAAAGTTATTCAAGTGATCATTTCTCTCAAAGTGAAACAAAGTCTAGTTTGTTATCGTTTCTTATGGTAAACAAATCTACTTCATACAGCATTTATACTGGTCACACTGTGCGCCGAAGGCACCGTACACTAATAACCAACTACAATACAGACAGTACCGAACAAGCATTTATCAGACTAATCAACCGACCGTATAGCAATTATCTCACTGCGTTCGGAATTTGTTTCTCATCACGCCGAACACAAAATTAGGAGATATATTTATATGTTGGTTGTGGATAGTCGTGAACAATCTGTTTGGTTGCCTCGCTTATGGTAACCTGACTAGCCAACAAGAATTAATTGATGATCTTTATCAAAGCTTAATGCATTTGGCTTCACAACTTGTGGCTTGGACTTTTTGCTGGTTATTTGTATGCAAACAGCAGTTAGCTTCAACGGACTTGCCCTAACGGCGAGCTGACAACATTGTCGACATAAACTGAACACCAGTCAAATTTGGTTATAATTTTGCAGTCTCGATATAAGCACTAGAATATTGTACAGCTGTTGTTGGAACTAGTTAGTGGTGTGAATTTACCCAATGACCAGCAAGTGATTTATGGTTGATTCACGATGTGGCAAACAGGTTAGTGATTGCGCCGTTTATCTAAACTCCGAGTAAATCACACAATTATTTCTAACTGTTTGTCACAAGCGCTTGCAGCTGCAAAGCATCTGCTTAACTCACACGAAAGGAATAAATTGTAACAATCATTAATTTATGTGCTGCCGTCTTTATATCTTGAGTTTTTTTCCTAATGTTAATTAGTACGTGTGCTACATCTTAACATGGTCCACAAAACTAGACATTATTTTATTAAACAAGTTTTGTATAATCGTGTTGAATTATTCACATTTTTATGATGGCAATGTTTAATCTCTCTGTTTGCCTGCACGTTTTTCAAACATGGACTGGGAAAATTTGACCTACAAGTCGACATCCAAACAAGCTGAACATAGGTGCACACCTGAAATTCTTTTACTCGATGAAAATCATCATTTCTCCGAACTAGAAGCTTTTCAGCCTGCCCTAACAAAACCATCAACATGAAGACACTAAAGGAATACGGTTTGTTGCCCCTCAAAGTATACCCGAAACACCCTGTCAATTTACTTGGTAAGTGGAACATTGAACTAAACACAATAATGTACGACTATTAACGGTTTCTAGTGATGACAATATCATAATATAGTTGACTTACTTCTTTGTATAATTCTTAACTGACATATCCCGGCTTAAAAGGTATCAATGTTTGCAATAACTGATTATTTACCTTCACACATTCAAAATTCTCATGAATGCACTCGTTTGAAAACACAGTTGTTCACCGGCTGCGTCTACCTGCATCTGTAAACACAGAACCTTTGCATTTAACCACATAACCAGCTATTGTGGCTAAACAGTGCCCACTTACAACTGCTAGTATACAGTAACAATGACTACATGGACATGAAATGTTCGTCATGTAATCTACCATGTTGATTTCTCCTAAACCAACACTATCTTCTTCATTGTTTGGTCTGGTAAGTTATAGGCAGCATGAACAAAATTCGAACTGGTAACTACGAACGTTGCAGCTGAAATTCACCAGTCTTTTGGCCACCGGTCACATGGGCATTGTTTTCCAACGCGGCATTTATTACTGTTGATGAGTAACTGGTTTCCACTCAACACAAAATCCACTTGCGCTAAATTGGGCATTAGATAAGTGATGTTTACGAAACAATCAGATTTAGCTGTATTATGTCGCCAACAAAGCTACACAGTTGTAGCAAATTAGGTAACTTACTTCTTATAAATCTTCGTTGTTTTTCCAGTGGAAACACAGCATGAGTGGCGACAGCATTTCAGTCTGCTTTTTACAGTGGGTCCCACTAAAAGGCCACTATGTCTGTAGATACCTGTAACTAACCTGTAACTAGGTTACAACGACTAAGGCTGGTTTTATGGATCAGGCTGAGCGCGCGCTGTGTAGGCCACATTTTGCGTAAATCTATTTGGGTTGAAAGCAAAATTCGAATGTACAGTTTATGACGTTTGGTAGAATGATTGCGGCTTTGGTTTTGGAGCCTTGTTTCGTAGGACGCACTTGGCTTCATAAACGAGGCTAAACAAACAAGATTCGCAGACTATGTATGTATCATCCAGGCCACTCAGGCAGAAGGTATTGTAACACGCGGCGCACTGTTTTTCGGGTTAAAAAATCCCTAGACCGCAGAAGATCCTTGGAGCACTTAGGTTTCGAACAGAATATTCTTTGTGCAAATTCTCACATGTTAACGAGGGATATACATGAGAACCTTAAGCGTAGGCTGATGGATGATCGTGTGGCCTGGCTAGATGACATAATCATGTCAACCTATAGCCAACAAGACAACCAAACCCAGTGTATATATATATAGACGTTGCTGTAATTGTACATATTCAACGAACTTCACATATCCTCAAAGAAACGCAAGCATATTTATTGATAAGTACATACCTACAGTAATATACATTCACAGGTATATGTTTGTGTACACACAACTCCGTGTTACTGTAACGATACGTACAGTTTTTCGATATAAACTTTTTTTTATTGTTGGTAAGGAAATATGTTCCCCCCCCTAAAGTGTCTATATTTGGATTGAGGTAATTTTGCGCATGTGCAAGTGACTTCTACGTATATTCGTTTATGCATGTGCACATATATTCAGATAAGTATTTATATGCAAGGCTATCACTGAATATATTTGTAAATTTATGAAGACGTTCACGAGTAAATAGATTCTCATTTTTGAAGAAACATTCGCTACACGTTTAAGGATCTTGAAAGACGTTCATTATAAAATCATCCAACTGTCATAAAATAAGTAGCATTCTCCTGCACTGATTCAAATTACACACTTTCAGCCAAACAGTTTTATCCTGGTAATATTCTACTGTCAATTTGTTCAATATTTTCTCCCACATAACTTTTGGAGTCTTTCGCTGGCAAACAAAAAATATTGGCTTCAGGTCCATGTAATATGTAACAGATTTATTTTTTTCTGTTCTGAAACAGGCTTCCCACAACATTTTAAGCCTTTTGTCGAAACAGATACAGACACAGACCATGTTTATATTAACCATTGGGATAACGTTCACCTTCCATCCACTTGAATGAGGCTAATTACAGTTCACCAGGCATTGGGATCAGATACGACAGCAAACCAAATAAAATGACAGGTCATCATGTCGGACAACTAATCACTTCAGTGACTATATAACCACATATGCGTACAGGTAGTCTATCACAAATGCACAACAAAGGGACACAACCGACTGTTGGTGCAACCACTTGTTTGGTGTTCATTTTGACAAAGGTTTTTCATGGTAATCGACACTTTGGAATCAAAATACACCTTGTAACACCGTTTATCAATCATTTCCCTGAACCGTCTTCAGTTGAGCTGCCTTAGAGATCAAGCTAAGTAAGGAATAACAGAAAAATCGGCGGCAAGCAGAAATTGGTGTTTTTTGAATAAACAAGACGAGTGTAAAATACATACGGACATTTCAGACTTAAGGGAAAGTGAGTTATTGAAATGATGCTGGACGAGACTGTACTGCACTCTGTGTATGAGATGGAAAACGAAGAATTCGTTGAAATTCAACCGTTGAATCGTAAGTGTCTTAAAAGTCATTGGGAAATGTATGTCTTCTCAAAAGTGCGAAACGAACAACACTCCAGGCAAAAAGTCAAATATATCTTAAAACATCGGACAGGTGAGTCCTACAACATAAAAATCGACGAATATACGAAGCTAATCTACTGAGTTTTGATTAAAGCGTTATTGGTACGAACGCACCGTTTCAGCCTAACATCTAGGTATACCTCAGACAGAAATGAAGGTAGGACTGTGTTGTTGGAAGGAAAAACTGGAAAGTTGTTCACATGTTTCTAAGTTTCACTCTGTACAATCGGTCAAACGGTGTCGATACGGCATTCGTCGGAATATGCTTGGAACCCAGTGAAGATTCATAATTTCAAAACAGCTTTTGAATAAACGGAAATTTGGTTTGCTGGTGGCGCTATAATTCTGACGCAGAGGCTTCGCCAGACCAGATGAACTAATTACATAGTTGCTCATATTAAGAGCGGGCTAGACGTAAGCAGCTAATGGTTATGGGTCAACTATACGTAGACAAGGAGACAGTTTGTAACTGGGTCATCAGGTCTGAATAAACTATTGTGTCAGAAGTGAAATGTCAACCATAGACCAAAGCACCAATTGTTCTTAAACTTTTCTGAGGTATGTGTAAGCTGTTTTAAAATATATATTGTAATGCACATAGAAACCTTTTAAACCTCTCCCATACCTTCATTTAAAAAGCCAACATTTACTGAGACTGCCTTCTGCTAAGTAGTTGGTTACTTTCAGTAACAATATGACGTAATCAAGCTATTTTGGTTCAAAATGTTAATGTCCTATAATTGACGAACAAAGTACCATATCGCACATTATTAAAACAATTTGTCTGTGAATGTACCTGCTCATCACACAACGGACCGTTCGTTCGTTTTAATCCTGGTTTCATGTTCGAGGATCTCATAATTCTGCAACATTAGGAAAGCATTGGTCACCTTTAAATGAAATTCTGTGTAAACAGTTCATCGATTCTGTTGTCTCACACCATTTTAAAACGCTTAACACCTTTGTTTGTGAAATTGTAGGTATTTTCCATTATCCTCAATTAAATCTATTCACACACATCTATTTGCATACAAGCAATCTTACTCATACTGGGCTACTTGATAGTTAACTAGACTTTCACAAAGTTCTTGAATTAGCCGAAAACAGAATCATGAGCGCCTTCCACTAAAGAATCCTTGAAAAAAATTGATATAACTGTTGTATGCCTGAAGTCCATAGATGTGATTTTCTTTCACTTGTTGAAGTTGTGAACTGATAAGAAAATGAAAATACATCAATTACGGTTAGTAAAGCTGTTGTTGTCTTGTGTTTAGTTGATGCAAGCATAGTTACCTACAGACGGCAGAATTGTGATCGCGTAAACAGACCAGACGATCTGTTCAGTTAAGCAGGCAAGGCAAACGAGACCATATTTTCCCTTTCCAAAACAACATCAACTGCACAGATAATGAGTGAGCTGATTGCCCACAATTTAACTTTCAATATTAGTCCTAACACAGATGGAAAGATTTATTTGTAAGTTTAAATTGTACATTAGAACTGAAAATTCCAAATGTTTGTTTTCTGTTAAAAAGGTATAACGACGTGGCACAATATAGGTTTCTCATTTGAATTGCACAAAATGCCATTGTATGACAAACACTACGTCAATCAGATCAAGAATAGCTGACCCATCCATCAAGGGAAGAACGTTATTCGATAACTGGTTAACGCTGTTAGTTTTCAAATCGGCCGGTCCTGAAGAATGAGTCCGGCCTTAATTTAAAATCCACAAATAAGCGGAAGACAGTAATGATAATTCACATGTGGCTTTTTTAAAAAAAGTCCATATGAAATAGGTTACAAAACACTCCAGCAGGTTAGTGAGTTCATATATGGGTACCCAATTTTGCGCACATATCACGTGCTATCCAAAAGGTTCACCTACGTTCAGAAGGTACTACAGACAACACCAAAATCCCTGTAAAAAGTGCACCACTGACCTCCTGCAAATAGCTTCCTTGAATCATCCAAAAAGGCTGACGTTTAGTTTTTCGCGGGAAGTCAGATGTTTTTGCATTTATGGTTTTCTGCTGGATTGCATTCTTTCGTGCGTTATTTTTTCACAATTCACAAGCCAAAGTAAGACAAATTTAGACAGAACTAGAAAACAGCGAGATAAAACTGAATACTTTTGGACGAGTCAAATGTTTCTGGTGAAAAAACAGTACACCTAAGTTTGTCCTAAGGAAGTTTAATCATATGACATATAAGTAGTACGGTTTTCACTTTTCAGATTCGTAGCAAATTTTGGTCAAGTTGAACGAAAACTGAGATGCATTTGGTAATCGAGTCAAAAAATTGCAGCGGGTACCTTTTTCTCACCGAATTTAGAAAAAGCTTCTCACTTGACCTCGACAACACTCAGCATTTTCATTTGTCATGTCGCAGCATAGCAAGAACAACAAGAAACTGAGAAATCTTACTGAATAGAAATCTGTGACAAACGTACAGAATATACGGAGGAGAAAAACTGCCAGATTCATATTATGAAAGTTTTAGAAAAACAGGTTTGCTGATTAAAATCTAGCTTTCGGAGGTCAACGTTTTCTGGGATGAAAGGATCGCTTGTGTTGACCACTAAGCAATCGACTCGAAAATGATAAGAAAGGCAAATTGATAGTAAAAATCGGTCATCCCCCAAAAGTGATGCGTTAATTCTCTATTAACTGTAGACACCCTACTAAAAAGGTCATTACTATGAGGCCATGAACGATAGCAGGTTTATCCAAAAAATTACGGGAAACTTTTTGTCAGAACTGCCACGGCAATGGAGGAAAACTCTGTTATTCCATAAAATAATGAAACCCTTGGTTTTGCGGGCGATATAATTTTGGTCATTATGAATGCAACGCACGTATACTATATGACTTTCCTAAAAGTAAATCTGTTGATAAAAGACACCTCCAATGACATAATCTCAACGGTGTATCAAAATCACAAGATACACTATATGTTTACTAAAAAAACTCAATCGAGATTTGCACAACTCTATTCAAGTGGTACATATGAGACCATTACCCGAGGCAACGGTTCTACTGTCTCTTATTATCAACACCAACAATAAAGACATCGTCATTTTCGGCTTTGAGCTATATTCACGAATAATAAGACCGTTAATCCGGACAATGGTCTATGAAGTAGAAAGGTAAGGAAAAGACACAACTGTTTAAAACAAGAACAGATGGGAATGAAGAAATTAGAAATAAACAAAAAACAAGAAGGTTTTAGAAAAAGGAAGAATAGAATATTTGGAAATCCTGGTAGAAATGAATTCAACATGTCACTTGACAGAGTTGTTTTCAGTAAATTCCTAACCTAGATTGTTATAATTGTACCACATTAAATAACTCAATGACAAATGAAATGGGGGACAAGTTGATTGCGTAAATAACAAACAGGAGTTGGTTGTTGCGATCAACACAAACTCACCAAGTCTTAGAAAACTAGCGTCAATATGGTTGGG
>LUCH01003276.1:0-24888 GCA_013368495.1 Paragonimus heterotremus | reverse complement strand
AAAGAATCAGATTATTGCGAGTATCTGTTGTTCCTGCTTCGGCAAGGTATGAAAAAGTTGCCTTTTAAAACAAAATGTCGGGTGGCATATCTGGATTGCAACCGTTTCGGCTACAGACACAATGTATCACTCTATATTTTCAACAGAGGTCTTTGTTATGTTCGTCATCAGGATAGAACGGTCGATGTGTGTTCAGAAGTAATGTTGAATCAGCAGAAGTTCACTTCTGCCGTATCCAAGGTGATTCAACATATACCGCTTCGTAAAAGATCAGCAGATGTGCATCTGTCTTTATATGTGCTCTCTCAGTTACAAATCGCCCACCTAAATCCGTTTTCTTATAGACGTAGAGAAGGTACCTTAAAAACGCCTAGGCGAAACTGTACAACTGTTGACCCATTTGCTGAGAACAATTTAGCAAATGTGGCATTTGGCCATTTTTTATACTGGTATTCAGAAACTTTAAAATAAGTGGGACATCAAATTTCCCAAATTGGGCCATTAAATTCAACAAGGTTTATGACAATCTTAAATGTTTATCAAGGTTACTATCCAAGCTCAGCATGAAGCGCGAAGTATGGCATTTGTTTGTAGGACAACCTTAAACATATAGTCGATCTGTATAGTTTTGTAGTTTTGCTGCAATAAACCATATGCTGTCTCTACCGCCTAATTTCTGCTTATAAAATAAAAGGATTTTGCTGAAATCAAATTTGTAGAAGCAAACCACACTATGCAGGATGGGTGGTTTGAACAAAATTAAATTGGTGTTTACTGAAATTCTAAAACCGTCCGGACTCCAGTGCGTGAAACATACTTCAGTAGAAGGCCCAGCCGCCTTAAAAACCAGACCCCAACCACTTCTGTATTTATCCAAGCGAATAAATCAGGTAAGATCACTCGAGCATCACCAAAAACTAAATCACCCAGCACACAATCACCTTACTTCTTCACTTTCTTGATTTTATTCCAGTTTCAAGTGAACGGCTGCTGCTGGAATTCAGTCGAGCAGAACAAGTTCAAATGCGAACAACTAAATGAAGCGGTTACTCCAGCTGCCGTTTGCATCCTCACCTCCACCTTGATTGCATTTTTCTATCTTCTACACTATTAAATTGACCGACTGGCTATCGAATTTGTGATCTTCTGCAACTTGGCCGTCTGGGCTGTTTCGCACAGGCATACGTGCGCGTGCGCGCGTTCCTAAGCTCCCAAGGGACTGAATGTGAATGGTGATCAATCTGCGCACAAAACTTTTCGCCCCGTTGTCTCATTCGCCTCAGTATCCGGTCACCCTACCCGACTGCCTAAGAGAGCAGCAGAGCGCGACACTTTCTTGAGGGTTTTGCTACTTTCTGTACAAAAAGCCAAAACCAAACTCAATTACATACTGTGGAATCTGCTTGATGAATCGATTGACAAAAACGTGTGTACTTGAATCAGAGTCAAGTGTTTCATCTTTTCATAATTGAAGTGGACCCTCATGCCGAACAGCATCACGAGATTCATTCAGTGTGAGTACTTGTGTCCTGTATGTATGTTTAGAAATATCTGAGCTTCCGTGTGACCAAAGTTTTAAGAGAATATAACACTATAGTTCGATTACTATGACTTTTTCGACATTCTGAATACAGTTGTATCCATCAGAAGGTCTTGACCGTTGAATAACGGTTTTCGAATTTAGCAAAACGTTAAGTGATACACACACGTATTTACATTGACTTGTTTTCTGAAAACCCTCTGTGAGGAAAGGGGTTCGAGCTGAGATGATTAGCTAGCACATTATGTAGAGAGGGTCTCAAGAAATAATGTGTCATCAAACAATACATCTGCTGAGACTCCAAACAGTGAAAAGATTGGTCCTAGGCTACGAAATAGCTTTAGCACTCTATAATTTATTTGATTGGTGGTACCTCGGGAGTGTAATACTTTGAAAACGATGTGGTATTTCATGTTGGGAGGATTCAGGCTCAGGATTGAGCCATGAAGATGGCAATATGTTGTATACAACTGAGTCGAGCAATCTAATAGCAGATTTCAGTGAGCATATCTTAACAGACAATTAGTTAAGAGAGGATCCAGATAAAGTTAAGGTCGGCTGAGGTATTCCGCTTTCCACAGATGAAATTGTCCTAAACTGATTTGCAGATAAGGTTGATTGTACCGTTCAGTTTTAATCATGATATGGTAAACTTGTGGGACCCGCTAAAATACTGACGAAAACGATAGCATCTTACGTTTGGTCTAGCAAAGAGTGTAAGACCTTCAAACAAGTTGTGAATCATAACTGTTTGCTACCCGATTTTATACCCTAAGACAACTGATGCTTAGAGGATGATGTTGGCAGCAAACTGATAAGTAGCTCCATGTTTACAGTCGACTACTTAAGGATGGTCAAAGACGTTAGGCTAAAATTACAGGAATACGAGATGGCCATCGATTACGTTTTCAAACGACTTTAGTACCACGCATAAGAACAACATATGTTAGTGTGCACAGAGCCCAACTCACTAAAACCTATCTTAAATAAACTTCTGCATTTAAGAAACAAAGGCTTATTGGAAATATAATCTGACCGTTCACAAAGGGGTTGACCGTTCTAGGTCGGATTCATCTCCCAAACTGAGGACCTCACGACTCACAGAGTCGGTGGCTGCAGACGTCATGTGAGATGGCGGCTGTCCCACCTCAGTGGTGTAAATGTTGTCGTCGTTTGGCCGAGTTGTCCGCGAAGTGAGTACATTTAATGGCGTGGGGCAGTGGAAACCGTGAGGAAGTTGTTTTGCTGAGAACGCTTTACTTCCGTTCATAACTCAGTTGTTTTTTGCAATATGTAGGCACTCTGCTGCTGGATGTTTGAATGTAGACATAGCTACTTTTAATAGTTAGGTTTGTTCTCCTCCCCTTTTGTCTTTTTTCTCTTCCTGCGCAGAATTTTTTTTTACACCATTGTGTGGCGGTTAAGCATCAATGAGAGCAGTCTATGATGATGACGATGAAACATACGACGTTCCAACATTGTAACTCCCTGGATTATCAACAGCTTAGTAATACTGTTTAGGGCACTTTCAATTGCCGTACTTAATAACCAGGGTTGTTAAAAATCATTTATACAAGTAAAAATGTAAGCTTTAGAGGTCGGTTATGACTGAACTACAACTTGACATTAATAGGGAATCAGATGATAGTTCTCTTGAAATTAGTCATCTCAAAGAGTTATCCAAAAGGTATTGATGAGATGAACCAAAAATCCACTTCGCACCCCAATCATCAAAATTGGTTCAATGTTACGGAACATTCAGTATTTAAATTTACAACGATTTCAGTTAGACTGCATAAATAAATGCACCGGCTCACATACGGTTTCTGTTCAAGAGATATGTGAGATCTGTCCATAATTCAAAACACGACCATCATTATCCTCATAATATTCATCATTAGGCCGTATCCATGGTTACAACGGCTCAGGATGTTGTTCGCCGTGACAGCGGTCTACGAAATGGCAGAGAAATAAATATTTATAAACCTATCGTAGAGAAAAAAGAAAAAAACGTATGAACAGACGGGGACAATTTGGTCTCTTGAAAAAGCACAGCCAACATGTTGGCAGATAAGAGCTCGACAAAAGTCAAAACCGCTCAGCGGAACGGTCGGGGCATCCATATCCCATGACCACATCATAGCCTTGCAGCCTTGCAGGTTCTTCCAACCCTCAGTAACCAAACCACACGATCGGCAGTGCACCGGACGCTCCGCATGTGTATACAATATGTGGCCCAGTCGGCAACGGCTGTATTTTCAGTACCTCGATTATCAGTGGCAAACTCGTACATCTCATAACTACGCGCCATCGCACTGTTTCGTTGCATACGTAATGAACTCAATGGATTCTAGCTAAGTGGTGAAGCAGATGTGGTTAAACACCGAAAATCTTTACGCATTCTTTTCAAGAATGAACCAGATTTCTAATCAGTGGACAGCGAAGCTGAGCGTAAACCTGATTGTAAACTCTGTATTCATTTGACGAACAAATGTCCATGCAATACCACAAAAGACGATGTTTGGCCAATGCACTACGTGTGATCGCTATCCTCATGAACATGAAGTCAGTAATATTGAATGTTGACGATATGATAGTAATCAGGTACGTGAACCAATCAACAGTAATAACAAATACAGGGTGAGTGCCAACTCAATCTAAAAACAACACATCACAGTTTAGTGGTGCGAAGTACATACCATATAGACCAATCATATCTTTTAATCGATTCACCATAGTCCGCATGCTCACTGCAGAAGAATTAAGTAGAAAAACGTCCTCCGCATACTCAGTATGGTCCAGCTCACTACCTAGTAGAAGTTCGACTCCGAAACCCTCCGGACCTCTGAATGTTCCTTCCGAACAATCGTCCATCACAAAGTTGTAAAGTAAATGGACACCCATGTCGAACGCTATTTTGCGTGAAGAACTTTTGAGATAGCTATCCATAAATGTGCACTCCACAATCAGAGCAAACATATACAAGCTTCGGTAGGTTGAGATAATTCAATGAGACACCGCTGCAATGAAGATTGCTTCAGACAACATGCCTGGCACATGAGTTACAAGCAACCTTCAGGTCCAAAAATATAATGACCACTAACTGTGAAAATAAGTGCCGATTCTCCAGTTCCGGTCTCAAGTTAAAACTACGGTCTGTACACTCGTAAAGAAGTAAAATCTCACTTCCGTCCATTCTCTATTTCCAAAACCGCTGTATCTTGAAGCCCTTGAGCGTCTTAGATGGACTGAAAATACGGTCAATACCTCCGTGGTTATCACATAATGTTATGATACCTCTTTTGAAACTGAAAACTCATGAGGTGCCTCTTCAGTCTTACATGTGAAACGCAGTGTTATGGCATATTTAGGCAACAACTTCTCCTCATTACCTTTGAAACAAGCCGAATAAACGACTGTCTGTAGCTTTATTATGGTTAAATGATTGGAGTTTCGAAGACACCCTGTTTTTCGGCGGAGGGTTGTCAGGAACGTCACAAGTAACCACACAATATTCATAATCCACTAATCAATATGATGGCTGAGAGCATTTTTTACCGAATTCTCCCACTAGTTTGATATGGTGTTCAGGCCTGTATGCAAAATCAGTTTGGCAGGCTGTGCCCATTAGGACATCGGTCCTACCAGGCACGACCACGTCGGAAAGAACAAGGGAAAAAATTCAAAAGGAAGTCAGTTGTACTTATCTGTTATGTGTTAAACTGCTAACCGCGTAGAGGTGCTAAGATGATGATGCACGATCCTATGGGTAGGAAGTAAGCCTTTTTGTAGTTGCGGCACTGTCAGCTTGCGGTGACGGAAGAAACGGATTAAAAAAAGTTACTCTTAATCAAAACAACAATCCGATTGTCAACGGTTGAATGTAACCGTCGGTGTATGATCTAATACGGTCGAAAACCATTCGGTATCATTTAGAAGCTTGATTTAGCTTCAAACACATCCACCGCGAGCAGTCGTGGTCGAACTCAGACGTCACTGTCTTACTCACTGTGCTCTTGGACTAAGCAAGCTTTTCGCTACCACGTGGCTGAAGCTGTTTGGTCAATGGCTTCGTTTGGGCCTTCTAGGAAGACCCCATCTTCCGTTACATTGCAAGTCATAGTTTTTAGCTAAGAATTCGGGATGTGATCTCTGAAGTTAACCCCGTTTCACGATATAAACTATCGGGAATTATATTACAGACCTTTTTTCGACACTGCTAGTTGTCTTCTCTTCAAGTCAAGACATTGGCGCCCTCAACGTCCGCATTTCTCGATAAGTAGGTCAGCAAAAAACTGTTCTGGCGGGCATCCCGTCGAGTCTGGAAGTGGGTATGTGCGGCGTCTGCGAAATGTGCCTTCACGTTCTTCACTTGAATTCGCCTTTAGATAGTACTGTGGATCAGCGTTACTTTATCAAGGTATCTGGTGATGTTTAAACAAAATCTCGTTCATGCTGGAGTGGGGGTTGCACTGAACTCTGAGGTAGAGCGCAACCTGCTCGATTGGATCTCACTGGATGACCGTCTACGTTCAGCCATACTCAGCAATTCAGTCAAAGTCTCCCGACACAGGCCAAAAAAGCGTTATTTTTTTCACGCCTTCATATACTGCAACAGACAATGATTCAAATATTGCCAAGAACACTTTCCACAAGCTAGCTATGATCTGGATGATATGTTCAGTGTCCGTGCGCGACGCACTGGCGATCGGCTGTTACAACTGTGCGTATCTCACAGATTCTATCTATCGAGTAACGTAGTTCGGCACAAACAGCTGCAGTGCCTCACGTTAAGACCATTCTGCACAACTCAACCGTGGCCATCAGCTACCGGTGGTGCCACTTCAATAAACTTGTAGCTCATTTTAGAGTTATCATCTTAAATCATATCATACCGTTGCGCCCGCGTTGTCTTATCTTTCAATCGGAGATCATCTGCTCACAAGCATGGAGTACTTTTGGTTGAAAGTAAACGACGAGGTTACACGAAACACCGACCAAACAACAATTACAGTTAAAATGCCAGTGGCCGTAAAGAGCGCCGAGTAAAATTCTCAACAGCTATGCAAACCCTTGTGAAGGTGCTTATTCAGATGTGACATAAATGGATTTCTGCTTATTCTTTCGGAGGACAGCCGGATGCTGCTTTCCTTAATTCTTGGTTCCATTGGCTGTCAGCAAGGTGTCAATAAGACTATATGTGGAAAAAATATAGAACCTTTGAATGTACAGACACAGGTAGAACACGACTTTTGTGTGTGATAAATTTATAGGGATAACAATGACAGAATGGTCCGCCGCGTTCAAATTACGCGGTTCGAATATTATCCATACTCATCACACTTTTGCCATTGTGACGCTGTGATGGACCTACTCATCGTAAACAGATAAAACAGGTTCATATTGCCATAATATTGTTGTCAGACATCGTTTACATGACTATTTATGGCTATTGATCGCTCACCCAGGAACCACTTCTAACAAGACCCTACAAGAATTTCACATCCAATAACCGATTCAAATAAACCTACGTCGGGCTCGGCAAGGAAAACAGTGAACAAAATTTGAAAAATTTCGATAGATTTGAATTCGGAGGTGATCTGATGGATCACAAATTCACCCCAGAAAGTTTCATGAAAACATGTGAAGTAGACTGTATAGAGCACAAGGTCCAGTGTTTCTGCACAATAATGTAGTACTTGCGGTAGAAAGCTATCAACAAATTGCAAAGTACTGACGTTCTTACAGTTATTTGGCATAGTGTACGCCATCGTTACCTGAGTGCTACAACGAAATCTTCTTTCAGCAGCGATACGTCTATGGTGATAAGCTGCAACGCACACGTCCAAACGAAAATACAACAAATCTGTCAAATCCGTGAACATGTAACAGGGAAGTGGTTAACAGTAAGCCGCGTGTCCAGTTGTAAAAATTGTATTGAGGTATGGGGTCGTAATGGTTTGAAAATCTGGAGTTAAAGTTTCACTCTCTTTGAAGGCGGCTGTAAATATTAACCTAGTACAACATGGGGTTAAATAAACGACACTTGTGAAATCAAGGTAAGATAAGGAAGAATAACACCTCCTTTACTCACGTAAATAAACACTAGTAAACACTTACCCGGATTAATGCAGCGAGTCCGTCAACACCACGTGGAGAAATTTTGCACCCGGTCAGATTCAAAGTAGCAATCTCCGGAGCATGACGTATAGCTTGGCAAAGGTCTGTTGATATGAAATACAAATGGAAAATCAATCAGGTATAGAATTGAACAGCATTTGTGACAGAAATCTGAAAGAGTGCCTGTACGCGTCTAAATTGCTTTACAAAAAGTAAAGCATAAATGAGACAGATACTGTGAGAGAAGTTAAACTGCCGAAAAGCCTAAAGCATGCTGCCTAGAAGCGAACCTACTCGAAACGGCAGGAGGCACAATTTTATTGGAGGTTTTCTGTAAAACAAACTTAAGTATGACAGTGATAGTTCATACTACAAAACAGATCACGCTGAACTAAATGAATAGCCAGACATACGGTTTCGAAATGTAATACAATCTTTAATGAATATTTCCAGTTTCACATTTCTCATCACTTGTCATATTCTTCGTCAGTTATTGGATCAGACGGATTATTATCCATCACAAAAGAACCGTAACCGTTACCAATCGATAGCGAACTCATCTCTATAATAGTCATACACTGTTCCAATTGCATGTTCTTGGTATATTAAAAAGTATTTGATACTGTTCGATCGTGTTCTTTGTTTTACCCTACAATGAAGAAAAGTCCATTTGACGAACTAGTTTGGTCTTAAACAACTTACCTCGGCAAAGTTTTGAATGGATTAGCTTTTTTCACGTCGTGACAGTAAATTGAATTCACGGTTTCATTCGGCTGTAGCTGACGACAGTCCATACTCAAACCTTTGTCGATCAAACTAACATCAGTGTTGGCATTTTTTCATGCAAACAGAGCTGAATTTACAGGCTTTTAGTTGCCCAAGCAGAACCGGTTCCCACTTACAATAAGTTAAACGGTCTGATGGTGACTGTAAAATTGGGAGAGAACGGTCTGCGATCAGTCAATCATGGTTAGTATTATACACTATCTGTAAAATATTTTTGTTACATGATTGGTGGTTATGTTTCGATCAGACCGAAAGAAAAATCAGCAGAACGGTAGTACATATGATCACCCATTAGCTGTGCACGTCAGAATTTAAATTTTGATGTAGATGTTCATATACATTACTTATGTTATCAGCGCCATCAATGAGATATATCACTAAAGAACACTGATATTGCCACACAATCGTGAGGAGTACTAAACTACCAAGGTTACGTAAAGAAGCGATGGAAAGATAAAAACAGCACCCATGTGACAACATTTTTACTGCCTTCAAGACCACAATTTAATATTAATTATCTCAAGATCACGGGCAGTTCGGATAACCAAACGTCAACAAACACAGTTTGCCTCGCATACGTTAAAAAAAAACAGAGAATGACAAAAATCAAGTGTGCATCGAAGTCTTTAATCCGGGAATCTATAAAACGTAATCGTTGATTTCCCCGAAGTTATGAGCAGAATGTAGAGTGACTACAGATTGTGTGAGGCTCCTTCACACTAGAGAGCTGTTGCTTCTATCAGTAAAAGCTGGTAACACTATGCAGTAAACCCAATGAGCAAAAGAAGTACTTTGGTCATTTCACACAAACATAGCTACACGCGGCGAACTTTGAAACCATCCCACCAATTAGTCAAGCGTGAAATCAAGGTACAGCAATCTGAAAGTTCAGCCAGGTTAACAGGGGCTACTGATGGCAACGACCTGGAAATGTCTGTGCATATCTGATTCTGTGTAAAACGGTCTGGAGTACGCGATCTGCAGACAGTACGAGAGTTTCAGGAAACTCGTCACCATTTTCAGCCTTCAGCCGTATCCGTGGTGCTATGGCACAGACTTCTGTTTACTTTGACAGTAGTCAATACAGTGGCGAAGTAAAAAATAAGTTTAAATTTAGAGAGGGGCTAACAGAAGAGAAAGAAAAATCATGAAGTTTCCTTTAAAACAGAATAGTCATCAAGCTGGCGGATACAGGCTCGCCGTCGAGCGCGACACATTGCCATGTCAACGAATGTTTCTAGTCAGCAATAACAATGGTTTCGAACTTCCAAACCACGTCATCGCCAGGTTGCTTTGTGTGTGTGCGATAGAGAACAAGAGCCACAGGGAGGATTTGTGTGAAGTCCGCCTCAAACCACTTGCAAACAAGACAGCAAAATGCCACAAATTAGTCATAAGTTTCTTTTGGCAAGCTAAACCAGTGCATAGCCCTTATGGGATAGTTTACAGCCACCGCAAATTTTACAGGCAATTGAGCAAAACAGCAGTGGACAACAAAAAACAATAATAGATAGATTTTCAAGAAAGTCCGAGTAAGTGGAGTCAAACATCCGTTTCGTGTGATAATTTAAATGACACAAAGGCAATTACAGTGTACGAAAACTAGACAGTATGATCTCGGAGAACTGAAGTTACTCTGTTAACTAATCGCAAAAGAAATCCCGGAAAGGGTATCAGGTGAGAACCAAACGGTACAATAACAGATTGCTATCTCTAACAGACAAATAAAAAAGGTCTGATGTTTGAAAAGATTGCAATCCATAGCTTATACATCAGATAAATTTCTGCATACAACAAGCAACAGTTAACTTGTAATGACAACGAATCTTACAGGTAGAATTTCAATCTACCAAAGAAAACAAAGTTTGTCTTACCTAACAGACCGGAATCTCCAATTGGCGAGCCTTCGAAAGACAAGTGTCTGATGGTACGATTTTTGGAAATTCCCTGACAGTAGGTCAGTCAAAGTAAGAGTGAAGATTACACTGTGTTCTCAAATGACGAATGCAGAAATACTGGTTATAACCATAAACAGAGTAAAGAAGTAAATAATTTTCAGGAAAATGTGGTAATAAAGCTATTCCTTGTAACAAGTCTCATGGGGTTAATAATTGAACGGAAAAGTTTAGACGGCATGAGCCGTTCGTTGGAAAACTACAAAAACTCCAATTACCATCTAATTTAAAGTGGTTCAAAATTGCCAGTCTTCTTAATGTGAAGAGAGAAAATTGCTTAGTCGCTGAATATAGCACTCAAAATAATAATAACATCAGGATACCATAAACAAAATAGCAGATGTTTATCGGTATCTCTCAACTGCAGTTGTAAATAACGTATTTTGTATGGTATACAAGCGGACCATTGAGAAATCTCGCCTATAAAATATCTTATAATCGAGTACATCTCTGAAAACTTTGGAATTTCTTATGTTATGTTCTTACCAGACTAACAGACTGCAGACGGTTGCTTCATCTGTTACTCTGACCAAGTTTCAAAAATTAACGGAGTCCATTTATTCATATCATAAAACGACTCTAGTAACTTTGGTTGTATCTGTTAGGCAATAATTTGAGTAACCTACAAATAGTCTCCAAATGACGTTTTTAAAAGCCTAACCAGCTAGCAAAACAAAATGAACAAATGCAACCTGAGTGTTACACGCTTGTCGTATCGTCATTGTTTTGCACTACTTCAGACTAAATGATTGGTCGAACGATTCCGGATATGTTTTTTCAGAGTACGTAAATCTTCGCCTGTTCCAAATCGTCTATATGGAAATTCACATGCAGCTTCGGTTGGAACGCAAGCTTCAGCACTTCCGCGTGGAATTTTTAATCGCACTAGTACGCATGGATAAACGTAAGGACAGGTGGGTTCATGCAATCATAGTGTGTTCGAAACACACTGCATGCACATTCACCTTTATAAAATGCAGTAGTCTGGGCATTCCCAAAAGAAAATTAAGCACAGAATGCACCTGATAAGCTAGTCCATGACTAGCTTAGAGTGGTTGGATTAACGACGACTTTTTGAATATAAAAGTGATAGCCCTAGAGTCTGACCTTAGTGTGCTGACACCTGGCACAGCCTAACTTCTGAATGGATTATTTAATAAAACCTCAAGTAAGCCGAGCATAACCGCTCTTCACTGAACGAGAGTCCTCTTCACCGGCAACAACGATGAAAGCAGTTTATTATGTTATACTCGAAATGTTCTCATGTTGTGGTTAAGCTGACTAACCGTAAAGGAATATTCCATTTTCAGTATGCGATGCAGTACAATAATGTGACGAATAGACTAACATAACAGAGCTGTATGGGAGTAGATGAAGCAATAATCGTAGCAACACAAAATTAGTGTGATTCTACTCAACGCATGTTAGGAGGTCAGTGTACCTGTTTCCAAAAGTCAACACCCTAATTCACCTTTAGGTTTGTGTAAGCAACACATACACAGAATAAATACAAACCATCCTAGTTAGCAGTTAGTTGTTCCGAGGCAGCTATCACCTTTTCATTGGTCCAGGTTGAATTCCTAAATCGCCTTTATAAGACCAATTTTCAATCACCGAGATCCACTGGATCCTTCGTAGGTGTTAAGCCGGTTGTCCGGTCAAAATAAATATCCTTATTAATTACTACTATCTACAGTTAAGTAATATGAGTTTATTCGTTTAGTTCCGTTAATAAAATGGACGACTAAAAGACTCACTGCACACAAGCAAGCCATATCCACTGAACTCAAAGGAAGGTTCTGCAACTCCAAAAATGAGAGGCTGGACGTAATTCGAAGTGTGCAACGCAATGTCCGGAACAGAGACCGTAGCAAATTTCTATTGGACAAAAGAGCTGGCATGAGACGACGATGGCAATTCTGATTTTGGTCTGTACACACAAAAGAAAAAGACAATTGAGAATGTCAGAAGGTGCGTAAGATTGTTAATCTGTCCAACTGAAGTAGACTCCCTAACTGTTTTGTTCCGCCTTTATTTGTGAAAACGAGCGATAGTAGTTAACGGTGACGAGTAGAGGTTTTGAAAACTTCTCGATCATATTAATATGAGCGTGCATTTCCAGCGAACTCAGAACACATGAATACGGAAGACTGTAAAAAGATTTCTTTCTATGACTTGACAGCAAACTTAAACCTTACCTTGAGACACCGCTCACCTCAACAATAACACGGAATAATGTAGTAGAAGAAGAAGAAGACCAGTGAACGGATTAAAAATGGTAGAGGAGTTCCAAGTAGGGGCACAACTGTTTTGAATGTAATTGTACCAGCGATTGCGACACATTATAATCTTGCGCAATGTTTATAGTCAGCGATCTCGATGAGAACGAGGAATTCAACTTGTGGAATACCAACGGCCTACGTCAAACGTTAAAATGTTTCAAAACTTTATCGATTAACAACTAAAATGGCCAGTCACCATGTTGGTGATGACTGATGTCGAGATCTGTATGCAGTTTCGTCAGAGTTATGTTAAAAGAGGCTCGTCATATGATTTCCCGCCCAACCCTCTTCGAGATTTGTATGAATGTTTGTGTGAACAAAGATTTCTATAGAGTAACTGAAAAGTCAGTGATTCGCTAAAGTTTGGGTATCATAAACCTGATGAAACTATGTATTATCTAGCTGGTGGAATTTTCTACTCAATTCAATGCTGCGTCTCGTTTCAGCAACTTGGATTTCGTTGAGGGCTGTTTATGAATTTTTTCAGCAACCGTTCACCCAGAACGAAATCAGACACAGTATGTCATCTTTCACAGTCACCAAAAAATGAGAAACGGATAATCTACGTGTTATATAACATTTTCTTGCAGACATCTAGCGGTTGATTAGCTCCAACTCATAATTCAACTTACTTGATATGCATACATTGTACTATCACCCCAGCGGTATATTGAGCAGTATGCATAGAGATGATGAACGTGAAAGAAGAAAACACAAAACTGCAACAACCATTTAATCAGTAAACCTTCACAGTTACTATGTATGCCACCCAAACTATGTACTTTCCAAATTATTCAGGACGTTACTTGAATTTCACAACCCGAATGGTGATTACCATCAGCTTAATTCTGCATAACAAATATGAAGTTAAATTACCATTGGTTATTAATTTATTAGGTGATCTTCATGGGAGGAGATTAATCTTGCTTGTCATTATCGGATATATGGCAGCCCTCAGTGTTCCACACTGAGCATGGACATGCACTATAAGACCGGTTATAGTTAATATTTACTATTATTCCAGTAGTATGATAAACTTGTTATCTATCAGAAGAGTCGAGTGTTAAAATACTCAATCATCAGCTTAACTGGAACCTACATAAAAGGGGGCATGCGTCTAAACTGCAGACACTCAACCAGACGAACGTTGAAGCTATGCAGGAATACTGCAACTCTCAGAGCAGGGCGTCACTACTTAACCGAACGTTCTTCCACCTAGATTTCTCATCTGCTCCACTCCGAATGAGAGTGTATCTTTCTCCTACATCAGATAGCACATTTGTGCGTGTTCCTTTGTGAGAGTGTTGAGCCGTGCTTAAGGGTACTAAAAACTCTTCGAAATTCTAGGTTTAATCACAGAGCTTACTATATGGATAATTTAAGACACGACCGATATGATTCCTACTAAACCACAAAGTTGCACAACAAAGATATTCGAAGACGGGACCAATGTTCTTAATGAATAAAAGTGATTTACGAAGCCCACTTTATCAACGCACTACAGATCCACAATTATACAGTCAATCATAAAATGACTGTTTACATGTAACGTCTTCTTCATATTGCTCTTAGTTTTCAGTTTGAAGAACTTCCGAATCTATCTGAAAACTGTCCAGTGGATTTTGCGCGTGCTCCTGCTTATACTGAACAATTAATCCTAATAATATTTTCCGGTTTGAATCTGGCTATCAGAAACCTTCTGTTTTTTATATGTTGAGCTTTCCATAGCTACGGAGAAAAGATTTTGATACCACCTATAACGAAACTCTGGCGATGCAACCCAGCCACCGACTCCTACAGCATTATTGTAGAAAGTTCGCGTCACCTACGCATTTCACCGAGACCTTCGTAAAGGTATACTTTTAAACAGTGATGTGTATCAACATTGGCGTATACTTCCGTAACTTTTTGAACGGTTGATCAGCCACGCAACAACTAACAGTCACTATGCGCATATATGCCTGCACACTTTATTGTAAAATCCAAGTGGCCCATAGTCTTGCGGCTACTTCTGCAGTTATGTTTTATTTGCCTGACTGCAAACTGTTTTTGGCAACTCCGCCAAACGCCGTACACACAGAAGAACTACGATACGTGGAGCTGTGAGACAACGGTTCAAACAGGATTATCTAAATGATTAGGTGGTGCATTCGTTGATAGGGAGATTCGTAGTTTAGCAAAAATGTCGGATCACAGTTTCAGAGATTCAGTAATGTAATCATATAACCAAACTTACCTGACTAAAAAGTCGGTGCGATGATCTGTGATAGACTTTCTTGTCTGAAGGTTTCAAATTCGAGTAGATATTTTATTCCGTAATTTCGCTTGATGTCTGGAGGGAATTCTCAGTCTTACTTTTGGTCTTTTTCATATTCCAGTTAACGGTAAACTCCGATAAAATGAACTGGTTATAAGATCGTTTAACAATTTTAACACAAATCGTTCATTGTAGCTGTTCAAAGTACTCGGCGAATTAGACGTCTTGGCATTTCAGCGACAGCAGGTCGTATAAACTGTCAAACTTAAGATAAATATACGCGTATAAGGTAACCATCATGTATATGTCCGTCTACAGTTTTGAACCCCTACTTTAACTAGTAAATCTTTGGCATGGAGGAACATGGAAAGATATCACAGAACCCTTAATAAAGTACATTTGTTGTTACATGCTTTAAACTACAAACTACCTCCATCAACTTGCAAATGAAGTGAGAGTTTGTCAAAATATAGCAAACGGGAAAAAACTGATAAACACTTTAAGTTTAATTGTAACCAACTGAAAAGTCGTCAGATACTCAAAAGCCTACACAACCTGACAATTAACTAGTTTTTCCCCAAGTACCCAAACGAATGAATAATCAGCTGCTCTTTTCAGCTTATTTAACGGAAATGACTCTGAATAGTTTATTCTAAATATATCTTTGAGTGGTCAAAACAACAGGTATGCCTACGCGCTGTAGCAGTGTCAGTGAATAAATCTGTTGTAGGCTTTCCGAAGGAGGGCCTTGTAGCTACCATAATAAAAGAAGTTGATTATATCTGAAATAATCTCAGGAATGGGGCACTCTGATTTAATCAAACCTTATCAAACTTTACTTTTACCAGCGAGCGTCAAAATACTCCGCTGCTGTATGTCACGTTCCATATTTTTCTCCCTTACGGTTGTTAACATCCACGTATTAGAGATACATGGTATACGTTTCATTATCAGATGTATCCCAGTGGAGTCATCTGAGCAAACTGATGTTATTGGATAGGAGAAATAATGAGTGAATCTTAAACGGCCTCCGAAGTCATGCAACCTGTCGGCGCTCAAAAGTACTACGCCTGACTACAATTTCACCACTTCACGTTGAAATTAATAATATCCGCCAGGGCATAATTACAGTCTGTGGTTGAACCCATGGAAGGAAAACCTTCACAAGCGTATAGTCCTTATTGGTGAAAATGGTTTTGGCCCCCATTTTATAGATCACCACAAGACCAGTGTGATACACTTTTTAAACGGGTAACAACCACTATAACTAGGGGGCTCTACCGCTCGGTTTCACAGAAGAAACATTTTCACAAAATAAATTGCAAGACGCATACAATCATCATTAGTTAGCCATAGACAACGAACTTGGTTTTGTTGTGATAATATTTTCTGGCCTTTTTAGTGTTTCTGGATGCCATTCTGTATAAGCTGTGCCCACCAAACCTTAAGGAACTCCATTCACAAAAAAAACACTCGGACTACTTTTGCTACTTCCCAACTGGATAACACCTTATTGACCATATTTTTAGAGCAGAAGCATTATACTAATCTTCAGTTATCTTTGGGTTGGCTGATTCAAAGTACAGTCACCGTAATTCCAGTCAACTGCGAATTGTGTAAGGCCACCTTCGAGTTTGTGGTCATTAAATTCCACCGAAAAACATCTCTGTTTCTTTGTGAGATGAATACCATGTGTGAGGAAACAAGCCGAATTTATTTGATGAAATGTGTCCTTTTCTCATGCAGCTGTCCAATGGTAAGGCAATAAGTAACCGATTTTCTAACTATGTGGAAGCCCAAAATTTCGAATCCCATGAGCGTTATATACTAATTTAACTAAGCTCAAAGATGCGACGTCTAAGTCGGTAATTTGGGCTCAGACTGACCTCTCGCATAACTGAAGTTCACAGTCGACTCTGACACGGCCGCGTCACAGTAATTTGTTACCAATTGTTGAAAAGCTTTTGTTTTCACTTTTACAAACTATCACCAAAAACCTTCTGGTTTGAAACTGACTGCAGTCACTGTTTGTGACGACTAGTCCTCTCATTTGCTGGAAGTCAGAATCTTAACCGTTAATACACTGTTTAACTATTTAATCTTACAGGCCTCATTCAACAAAAATGGGGAACCCGCAATACAGCCGTCAATTTCACACCAGAACGGCGTGCTTTGACTGATAAGTAGAGGACTTGAAACTAAAAAACACGGTCAAACAGAACACTAAGGTCCACGGCTGTAGACTAATTTTGACATACTGTTGGAGTTAAACGGAACATTCGTTGAGTTTGCATTTTCAGTAAACAGTTATTGAGTTAGGTAAACGGTTGGGTTATTGTAAGATGCCAGAACTATATGTATTCTGTTTGTCACACAATGATTTGCGTTTTACCTGCAGCGGTAAACTGCGTTAAACACTGCCCTTTTGTCGCGCTAACATCAAACTTGTACCTTTTGCAAACGTGGAGATTTTCACCGCTAATCGTGACGACAACCAAAATATAACTCCTTCTTGAGGCTGAAAACTGTATTTACGAGGAAATAAGCGTAACTCATACTTTGTAAACCTGCAACTCCATTCTGCCAATGGCACCTTCACAGATTTAACCTTAATCCCACTTGTCACTCGGCATTAACCCCTTAACAGAGGCAGTGTGAAAAAGGGTACGCCTTTCAGACCAGGGTATTACTCCGCAATTTTTTACGTCACCTTTCGCCGGGTATATCCATTATATTTCATTATGTATCCCCGCTTTCAGGGGTTTTGCACACACAGGCGTGCCTGATACCCACAGAGAATTACTATGCTTTTACTTGCTTGTTGAACTTTAGTTCGGAGTTCTTTTATCTGCATAAACTTTCGTAAGCAAAAGGCAGAAGAACTGCCAGTATTAAACTGCAACTTGTAGAAACACATTACGACAGGAGGAAACAAATTCTGTGTAAACTACAATATACTCATAACAAATGCACGTCCATCCTTCTCCACGACCTTTCTGGATTGCAAAGGATTATATATCATTACTATCATCATACATTATATATGTTGTATATATGTATATTTTATATATTATCTATTGTACATAATATTATTATATGAAGTTCACAAACTCAGCATCAAACCACGAGCCACCAATCTTTGGAAATTTTGAATGTCTCTTCCAATATGTGCTTAACTCAGCTGAGTATCAAGCTTATAAAAACAGGCCTTTGTTTCCTCGTTTACCGAATACCAAACGTAGGTGCGTCTTTGATTACCATTTTATTCAGGGGCTGAGAAGAGAAATTTTTCATCAACCTTTAATCATTTCACCTTATTGTAACGCCTTGATACTCATAAGTCTTGAGGCACCTTTGCCTCACAGCAGCATTGTGTTATAAAGGCCATTGCAATAACTGTCTTGCAGGAGATGCGACACTAGAACGCCAGTTTTTGTTATCTTTCGCGGTTGACATACACTTCAAATATATACACACCCAAATGCACGAAAAGAAGTTTTTCTTAGTACACCCGACCTTTCTTGGTAGCAAAGTGTCGAGAAAAACCAAGTCTGTTTGTCACAATCGCTCCAGTTCGATAGTGTTTACACATAGCGTAGACTTAGATTGTTTTGTCTGCTGTAGGGTTCATTAGGTGCACGTACGCTGGGTGATCGACATCCGGTAGTACATGACTGGATGCTTACCTAGATTGTACTGCTCATAGACTGACGTAATGATTCTAGCAACAGCAAAAGATATTAAAAGATGTTAAAAGATACTAAAGATACTAAAAAAAGCTTCTAAAAGTTCTGAAGACAGTTCCACAACAACGTTATATAAAACTGGTCTACTTCATAATAGCTGGTGACTTACTTGAGCTTCCCTTCAGGATTGCAGGATGTAGGCTTAAACTACATGGCCCACAGCAAAGTTCATCAGCGTTCAGTGGACTCATTCAGGGATCATATGAATCTCTCACGTAGGTTATAAACTAACAGTCTCTTCACAATAAATGCTGAAAGACGCTTAAATGAAAAGAGTGTGCACAATAAATAACAAATCATCTAGAGGTCATAACACTTAAAACTGAAGGTTGGTTGTGGGAAGTTTTCTTCACTCATCATTTATTATATATCACTTAAATCACACACTTCAACTACAGCCAACACACGACCCACACGACTTGTCAACTACTGCATCAGGTCGCCGACATGTTGAAGGCCATCTATTTTAGATTAGGTTTCATGGTAAAATAATTGGTGTAGTAGATAAAGCCACATTTTAATTTCTATCACTGTCATTGCCTTCCTGTATACGCGACGCCATTTATCAGGAGCTGTCGAACTCTTGATTTGCATGATCACACTATGACTCTTTTCTTCAACAAGGGTTTCAACTTTGAGGACTTTAACGTTATTTGGGGTCTTAGTGACTGCCAAATTCAGTGCAGCATGCACATGATCAGTCCTCCATCTCAGAAATTCGCCACTTGCGGATCGCCTGGGCCTGCATGGCTCCTATAGAGCCATTTGTTTTGGGTGAGTTGTAGAAGGTAAAAAGTGACGTCGCCATTTCTTTCGTTGTCATGTACAATGTAAACTTGTGAAACTTATACTACACTTCATCGCGTTCATTTGCAGTTCTTGCAAGAACTGTCGTACAACGTACCCAGACCACCCTATTCATCTCAGGATGTGCTAATTAATAAAAACATTATTTCTTAAACTCCCGTACAACGTTAGAATTCCAGACTGCTGGCCTCTCATTCCGAAATACCATGGTCCCCAATCTCGCACGCAGCCGGAAACTGGCTCACAATGGCTGGCATGGAATTTGAATGTGGTCCAGAATAACGTGGTGGCTGACCATGGCCCGCAGCCACTGGATTAATGGATCATATTAATGTGGTGGTGCGTAAATGTGAATAATATGATTGGCCTGGAAGGGGGGAGTAGTCGAATTCAAAATAAGATTTAAATGAGTTAAAGGACACATTCATACGAACGTCTATGTCTGCATATATGAATGAATACAAGTATATTCACCCTTGTTTTTTGATAGAAGTGCAAAACTTCTGAAGGCCACGAATCGCAAATTTTTGTTGATTTTCAAAGCTTTCAGGATGGGATCCCAATCGGTAATTCTTTAAAAAATAGAATGCATTTTTTAATCAGATACCTCAGTCGATCTGCATTTATATCCAAAATGCCCTCACCAACGTGACAGGCTATCGACTGAAGAGGAGGAACGTTTTGCAATGCACATATATTTTCGTAAAAGCTTTTAAAATCAACGGCTCCATTCTGTCGTTGTTTGACGGTTGGAATCATACGAAGTGCAATACCAAATTGATTGTTTACAAATTCAAATTATCGCGCTTTACGTTGCGAAAAGCTTTGAAAATCCCGCACCTTTAACGTTTGCCTAATGTTAATTTTAATCCAATAACATCATAGGGTCGTACGTTGGCTGACGCCTGACGTTCGATCGGTGTGCTGTGCAAATTGACCAGCTTGTATGCCCAAACAATGTAGTCCATTCGACCAGTGATAAGACAGATTGGTTTTTTTTGAGCGATTGATACAGGGGTCCGACGCAGAGGCCCAAGGGTCCCGGATCCAGTCGGCTTTTTTTCTTCAATGTCAAGCGGGCGTCTGTTGATCTGAAGGGCATTCAGTGAAAACAGAGTGTAGCACCAATCTTGGGAATTACAGTAAGTATTACGAAACAAACTAAGGTTGTTCGTATGAAAGGATTTTTTAGAAAATGCGAGTCAAGTAATGAGTTAAAGCGATCGCCAAAAGCGCTACTGACGACTCCATCAGGAAGACTGTTCCAGAAGTTAACACTCCTGTAGGAAAAAGCTGTTGCTCAAGAGAGGTCCGAGGACGAAGCTTGAACAGCTTCATGTTATGTCCTCGCCGACCGTCATCATTCGTTACAGTGAACAACTGCTCAACGAGGCCTACTCTAAGGAGGAAGTGTATGGAAATCAAATTACCTCGGAGCCGCCGAAATTCGAGTGGGTATAGATCAAGCATTTCAACTCGAGACTCGTACGCGACATTTCTCAGGCCTGGGACTAATTTGGTAGCCACGTGCTGGACACGCTCAATGGCTAGGATGTCTCTCTTCAGGTCAGTATAAACGACCTGAATATCATACTCTAGGAGCTGTCTTATATAAGCCCCGTAAAGCGTTTGAAAGTGCGCTTAAGAAAGCGCGCTTAATCATCCTAAGGGAGGTGAATCCTTTTCTCTCCGCCATCTCGTGGTGATCCCCAAAGATAATTCAGACGGCAGCCAGATGTCCAGATGTTTCTTCAGATTGATTTCCATATCTGTTGTGCCGAGTGCACCATTAATCACGAAGGCGTTGCCAGAATCTCCACCGAGTGACATATGTGCGCACTTGCTGTCATTTAGTGGGAGACTGCAATCATCCGACCAACGCTTAATCGCGTCAAGATCAATCTGTAATGAACTAGGATCAGAGGCATTTCAGATGTTTAGCTTATCAGCGTATAGGACAGCTTCGCTGGAAATATTGTCCGGAAGGTCATTGATATAGATCAGAAACAACGGAAGACCCAGCACATACCCCTGAGAAACTCCCGCAAGAATGAAAGAAGGAGATCAAAGGTCTGACCCGGTCCTAACTCAAAACGTTCTGTTATCAAGGAAGGGAAAGGTCCAGCGAAGAACCTCTCCTTGAATACCATAGGCTTCCAGTTTGTGTTTCAGAGGGCCGTCTGGGGCACGGTCAAACGCCTTGGCAAAGTCAGAGAAGAAGACATCTCAGATGAAGCTGTTGTCTCTGGCCTCCGTCAGAATGACCATGAAAACAAGCATATTACTCACGCATGACCGATTAGGAAGGAAGCCCTGCTGGGTGGAGGATAAAAGATGGTGTGATAAAAAGTGGTTAAGGATGACACGTTTTAATAAACGCTGCATTATCTTATACGGAATACTAGTAGGGTTGATTGGCCGATGGCTAGCGGGAGAGTGCCGGTCACCCGCTTTAAATATGGGTGTCACCGTCGCCTATTACCATGCGCTAGGTAGAATGCCAGTCTGGGATGTCTGTTTAAATGGCTTATAAAAGGGTTCTGTCAGACTAGCGGCGGCTTCTTTGAGAATTCTGGGATGGATCTTGTCTGGACCCATCGAACTGTATGAAGTCACCTTAAGTAGAAGGCCCTCGACATCCGGCACAAAAAAACCTGGAAATTCTGCGGCAAAAAGATAGGGTGCCAGTCCGGCGGTGCGACGCCGTATGCTGCCGTGTAGTAGTCCCTAAATAACTCGGCCACAACTAGGCGTCACACGATGTCTCCCCATCGGGCAGTTGCAAAGAAAGAGCCGAGGGTTTATTTTTTCTCAGTCGTTGCATAGGCTTGAATGGGAAGTTCCTGTTCCCTCGAGCATCGAGAAGAACCTTTTCTTGTACGCGTTTGGTATGCTTACGAATTTCCCGTCTATATTTATCTCTAACGATGTGGAACGCGCGTAGGTCTTTCGAGTTTCTTGTAAGCTTGTGCTTTGCGAATAAATGGGAACGGTCATCAAGGAGACGAGGTAATCTGCGCGGAAGAGGTGGCCGATAAAAGAGAGTGCACAGTTTGCGCTGCACAAGTAAGCCGTCCGTCTTCCTAATTGCGCTTTGAAGTGCGCAGTGGTCCTGGTCGACTGAGACATAATCCAGAAGTAGTGAACCTAGGTAGCTCTTCAGACCGGTAAAATCAGCCTGATTAAAGTTTCCAAGTGTGGACTTCTTTACTGTTTGTTGTAACCAGTAACAGAAAATATCAAAGATGAGCAAAGGGTGATCACTCTGTCCAATTGGCGGCTGGATGATCACTGTGTCCTCCAGGTGGCTCTCATTAGTAATGACCGAGTCGAGCAAAGAGGGAATCGGACCAGGACGTTGCCGCATCGGGGCATTGACATACTGTCCACGCTCTCCTGCGTACGAACGTTGATATGGTAGTCGAGACTCCGCTTTCACATTCCTGATGAGAAACTGATGTCCAGTTTATCTTGGGAGCGTTGAAGTCGCCCATAACAAGCAGATGAGTGAAGTGTTGTGGTCCTAGAAAGTTGTCTAGGTTCATAAGAAGAGTGTCATCGTCGGAGGTGTCGGATGAGGGAGAACGGTAAATGAACCCTACTAGGAGTGAGTCTGGGTCACATAGTGCCAGTCGAAGTCACGGAGCATCACATTTACCAGAGGACTAAAATCCTCTGAAAACCGTGGACGTTGGGAGATGCTGGTGAAGGAAAGCCGCGGAACCTCCCATTCTCCCTCTGGCGGAGTCAGCTCGGTAAATTGAATATCCGGGGACATTTGTTACTGATGTCGTCCGTGAGCCAAATCCCCTTGAAAGCAAATATGCGCGGATGTGCATCATGAATTTGCTGTCTGATTTCCGGTAATTTATTGAACAACCTCAGACATTTCGTGTAATTGCACTTGAGAACTCTTTCCCACATGACTTGGCGAGAAAATAGATAAGAGAGGGCGAGAAAAAACTGGGAAAGAAGAACTACAATTGAAGACAGTGGTTGGATTGGATTAGGTTCGCACTGCCGAATGGCTTTGTTGATCCTCTTGTGTGGGTGCGGACGCGACTTCACCACTTGTGCGTATGTCAGCGTTTCTATAGGACGCCTGGCCAGCGTTCTTGGTGCCGCTGTTTGCAGCCTCTGCGCCCCTGCTTAATTCCACTTTTTCGAGGGTGTCTGGGACTTTTCACCCATGGAAAATTTGACTATTTTGTCTTTCGAATGTAAGGCTTAAAGGGGGCAATGTGGGCTGTGAGACGGGTAAACAAAACATGTTTTGATTCCCCGGCGGCGGCCCCAGCAGGCCCCACCTTTTCGAGTCCTACGGAGGAAGAATTTTCTACGGGGCCAATCGGTGGTTATTGGCATAGGCAACTCGGGAGACGGCCTGTGAACAATATATTTAACAGTGGTGCCCATGCTTGAAGAGTCCGTCGTTGGAATGGCGACTGCAGAAACGGCATCCCTGCGTTCTTCCGCTGGCACTCAGATCGGAGTGGGTACTATTGGGGCAGAAACTACGACCTTGGTCTCAAGCTGTACTTTCTGGTTCGTCATAATTAGTGACTTGGTTTTGCTCTGTTGTTCACGTCTCACTCTCTCTTGCCGACAGCGATCAAAAGACGCCTTTCAATTGGGTGTATTTCAAAGCCAACATTTTCCCCACTACAGTCTCCGGACTAAGCATGGCTAAAAAATTACCAAGGGTCCTAGTGACCCTTTGGTTGTCGTAATAATAATAATAATGATGTATTTCTCAACGAATCTGTGAGAAACAAGCTCAGATAAGCGTGGTCAGGACACACATTTACCGCGAAACGCATACCGTACACATAATTGTTAAATGTACAATTCACCAGTTATGGGTATAAATTCACAGAACGGACATAATAATGCAGGAAAGTTCTAGTTTATGAAAAAGCACTTGTTTCTAAAACGGCAGTTCTCAAAATTTTCAATGTTTAATGAAAAAATGTTGAGTGGTTACATCAATTTTCGTTTCACAAGGTTAACGGTGGTCCTATGTTCAAGGTCACGCAGGATGGTGAAAATGAACAGTCGGAGAATTTCGCCAGCTTTCGACGCAGACGGTTCCGAAAAAATATCTAGAAACGTTTGCGATGATGAAGCAAGATAGGAGAGCCCCAATTTTTCCGGAGAGATGGACGATCTTCTCGTCAGGGCTCAGTTATTTCTTTAAAATCGACTGAATTCCGCAGACGTTGCGAACTGTTCAACCAGTACGGGATTTTGATTGTCCGGGCGTTGTGGAATGTTGTCTTGCGTTAGAATTTATCGTGGAATCAGGAATGCAAAGCAAAATTACGTGGCAAACAGGAGAAAGTAAAATGACCATGTGAAGTATGTCGAATAATGGTATCTGATATTTTCTGAACAA
>LUCH01003275.1:57048-73296 GCA_013368495.1 Paragonimus heterotremus | reverse complement strand
GTTCCTAGACACCTCTCCAAACCCCTTCTGAGATCGTGGTGTATGCTTGCTCGCTTGCAGGTCAACCACAAACAGCTTTCTATAGAAGGGGAGGGCAGCGGCTAAGAAGATTAATTCAGTGAAATGTCTTTTTGAACAGAGCAGCAACGATGTTCTCAAGGACAAATGGTCAAGTAGCATAAATTTAATCTTCTACAATGTTTTTCGCCAACCGTACCGAGAATAACAGACCGTGTCGCTTTTGCTTAGCTATCCGCGGATTCGTTATAAGCATAATCCATTTTGACAAGAGATTGTTTTCCGTTTTTCTTCGTTGGTATTGTTTAATCCATTTGGTAACAGGAGGAGACCACGTTATTTTGCAGATTTCGCACCAGGTGTCAGCAGAACATGATGGGTTTGTGTACGCTGAAAAAAGAGTTATGTATGGAGTGAGTAGAGAAGACATTTCGCCAGTGCCCTCATGAATTCTCTATTCGTGCTCCGTATCAAACAGTGTCCTGGACAGTGGGTGTTCAGTGTCTTTTGTACCCTAACCTCAAGACCGGAAAGGGTTTATATAGGCACCCTTCACTGTCAGTGTCTTCATAACTCGAAGCTAAGCCATACACTTGGCTGTCGCTTCCAGCCCAGCCCACCATACGCAAACAAGTTACGGCGCGGTAAGTCGTGAGTTGGCATTCGTAACATGTGCCAAGCCATCACATCCTGTGGGATGATGTCATGCTCACATTCTGTTTGTCACGAGGACGTGCCGGCGAACTTCCTCACTACTGAAACAATTTTTCTACCACGCGCTGTTAGTTCTGCGAAGACATCAATGGTGGAAATCGGAAGCTGTAAATACCCTCGGCGTGGATGAGCCAGGTTTAATTAGCCATACAGTCAGACTGTTCTGACAGTTATCTCATACGCTTGGATTTTCACATGGAGACTGAGATCATGCTGACGCTATAGATGGCATAAATGGGCAAACGCCTCTCGAGCCTTTGCTGTCCGATTCGTGATATCATCAGATGTTTTACCAGCGCTGATGCTACTTCTATGGTACATGTACGAAACTGAAGGAATGTGTAATACGCCAAACCTGTTAATTGATTGGAAATTGGAGTTATTATTTAACTTTCGATGATTGCTATATGTCCATTACCGATGGTCACCGCCTAGTAGCTGATCACTGTAAACTCATTTGCCACTACGAACTCTTACGTGGACTTTACTGGGCCTTAGACGATGACAAGTACTATAGAAAGCACTATATGTGGGTCACTTTGGAGTGTAATTCACGGGTTAATTCCGTTGATTAATCCATATGATTTGATCTGCGTTATCAGTTATGCATCGGAGGTACTGTTGTAAACCCTCGAAACGATATGCTGGTTCGTTCTCGACGTAGTGGCGCGCTTGATAAAATCGGATTCTCTTCCCGGTACTAATTAGCACGGAAATCTCGGTCCCGACAATACCGCAGCTGTCCTGTGATTTGCTCCCAAGACAAGCCAAAAGACGCGTACAAAGAAACCAGCTTTGTTCCGCCCCAACACGTGTGCGACAAAGTCGACAAATACAAAGTACTTACATGGTGCGTAGTGACCAAACATTCCTGTAACATCAGAAAGAACAGTTACCGAATGAAAACTAATTAGGGTCACTAATGAGCATAGCGGCATAAAAAGTCTTGACCGCTCTGAACAGTTGCCCTACTTAGGACTGAGTCAATCGTAGTTTTTCTCGAGGACGGAAACAGTTTTGGACTGTAAAAGAATGGACGCCCTAACTGGTACGCATCTTCAGTCTGACTGAAGCGGGCATTATTAACCAAGATACCACTCGAACCTCTTTTAGACGTTGTTTTGCTAATTGGTTAGCACATCTTTGTAGTTTATCATATTCCTTCGCGAAAAAAGGGATGAAGATCATGGAATTATGATGCATGCAACAGGGATTCCTCACCTGAATGTTTCCCGTGTGTCTTCCCTATGGTCACCCGTGACATGAAAAATGGTATACTTTAAGAGTTCACTTACTCTCCGTGTAGAGCCGACCACCACCACCGTGGACCATATTTGTTATGCACTGTCCGTTTGACGTTATGCGAGAATCTTCTCACGTGAGCACATTTGAGAGGTACATAAATGAATGATGTGATTTTATGTTTCAAATATTTTGACCTACAACGTCCACATATACATAGAAGTATCACACTTCAGTAACTGTTAAATAACTAGTTCCAAAGCCGAATACCTGAATTCTCATTCATCTCACGAGGTCGACCATACCATGCTATTTGCAATTTACTAGACTACTCTTAGCAGTGTAGTTAACACACTATCATCCTATTGACCAGTTTAGCCTTTTGTTTTAAGAATTAAACAAAGCTAACTGGAGAAACTTGCACGCAGACTTATATCGCGCGTTTGAGCATACTTCGTTTAAGCATTTTTGGAGCTTATTTCCGTGTGCCAAGTTTATGTTTTGGTCCGTCGTGCTAGGTCTGTTTGTATGAATCAGGTGATTCACGTTACTGTCGACAGTTACGTGCTTAAACCTTTTTTCATGTTGTACTTCTCACTATTAGAGGTCACCATTCGGCGTGTGTTTGTGAAAGCTTTTAATTTATTGTTTACATGCTTTGGGGTCAGTAAAAACTAACCGTATATCACTTTGTAATCTGCTTGACGCTTGGCAGTTAACTCTCAGTTGCACCCGTTAATCGCATCACGCGTTTGAATAATTATTTTCATGTGTGACTCCCTACAATATGGACTCGGCTTATTTGAACTGAAGTCCCCTCTGGTCGTACTAACTCGTCACATGTCTAAAACGGACCAACATATTAAAGTGGATACTTAAAGGCGAATTTAACTGGTGATCAACTTGTTGATCAACTTTATCGTTGCAATCTCTGCACAGTGAAGTGGGATTCCAGTTATCAGGAAATGAGGAAATAAACAGTGAAAAATGCTTATGACCAGCGTGTTCGTTGACCTTTTGGATGGAACTGGTGCCAGTGCCCTCAGTAACAACTCATAATGAATTTTTGCTGATACTTACATGTCGCATAGCCGTGGGGCGGATGCAGCCTCATTTTCGAATTAAAACAAAGCGTTTAGATGGAACATAATTACTGAAGTTTTATGTCTAAACACAAGCGATCGATTTCACGGGTAAACGACAGAGTTGCAGATAGGTTTCAGATGGTGTCTACTTCGCGATATTCACTGCCCTACTTGATGGGTTCTCCTCACTTCACAGGCGACTTAGTTAAACAATGGCAGAATGCGGACCGTCGAGCCTGTTTGCTGCAGTCTCCAGTAATATCTCTAATGCGCGTGCTATGTGGCCACTAATTCGGGATATATACGACCATCATTAGTTGTACTAGTATGTGAAATCGGTCTGCTCATTCTAACTGCGTAACCTTTCCTAAACAAAAAGAGCAGATCTGTGATCATCACTATTATGTTTTAAACTGGTTGCGGCTGTTTATCCTGTGCCTGTTTAGGTGAGCATTACGCTGGGGCAGGGAATCTTTTATAAGTAATGCGTGAGCAACCTGACAAAGGCTAAACAGCTATGCGATTCATTGACCACATTCACCGTGATCTTGGTTTCAGTAGTGTCCATTCACTTTGTCGCTACTTAATGGGAGCCACATATGGCGAATAAGTTTATGTACCTTTACTGCCCTGGTCAAATTGGTAGCAGTATCGTTGAGAATCCGGGCCTCAGCCGGAATGTTTAAAATGTGGAGACAAGAACAACCATGAGCAGATGATGTGTTACGTTTGAGAACAAATTCATTCATACATACGTGGCCTCCCTCCCAAATATTCTATAGGCAGAATTGATCATCATTTCAATCCTTGGTTAACCTCAGCGCGGTAGTTTGCATTGTTATCCGTCTTATGTCAAACACTTCCCCGTTTTTCCTGTGATCATTACTTCCTCAATTCTGTCAATTCTGTCCACACGGCTCTGAATGCAGGATTGAATCGTTTTATTCATTGTCACCTTGGATAGGCATTCAACGTTATGGTATTGGTTAACTGCTACTTACAAAACCCCAGACACGCCTAATCAGATTAAAGTATCTGGCCACGCTTTCTTGAGACGACCGTATTGACCACTATGCTATTGGCCTCTTATTGGACATTGATTAGAGTTAACGAAGCAGCTACTGCGCCTGCTTTCGAGACGATCGAGCAATGAGAGCACTATCGGTAAGTGAATGTTACTGAGTGTTTGCATATGATGATCCAGTCATCTTTAATGTGAGGTCAGTGGCACGAGTCGGCGCGATTGCATTATAGAAGCGTGGCCGGATTTCTAGTCGGGGCTGTGGCAGGGACATGCACTACTGGCAAACTCTAACAGGAATGAAACTCGAGTATGGTACTTTTTCTCGAAAGTGGCTGAGTGAAAAGTCAATGGGAATGCGACAGCTGCGATCAGTTGTGAGTGATGTTCAGTTTGTATAAACCAAAAACCACCACTAATCATCAGATTACGACCTTGTGGGCGTAGATTTAGTGTGACGTATGCTCTCCATTTGTTGTTAAAGCTCCCTTTACTCCTCGACACGTGTGTGGCGTTCCGTTGACCCCTAAGATTTGAGCTATCCAAGTTGCTAAACACCAGCAGGTGGTTTTCGCGGCACATTTGTATATTCATAATCTACTGTGTTTCCGAAGACTACTAGCCGATCTTATCGACTCAGCTTAATTATGCCTCCACTAGAATAGGTCATCTATCGTTAATGTGAATCATGGATAAGGTCAGAGTTGACGAAAATTGATCACTACCTAATTTTTCTTTCCACATCTGTTACCGATTTGTGACACGGTTTTGCTCAGACCGTTGCATCCATCGGTGCGCCCCAGTGACCCTAGGGCAGTAGGTGTGTTCCACATTGTTAGTTGCTGTTCAGTATAATGTCAAACAGTCATGCTGAAATGTACAAGCGCTTGACCAATTGTTACTTGATTAATATTAACAAACATACAACTGAGGGCAAACCATTATGACTGCATTAGTTGCTCGCGTGGATAGGAGTGAGCAGAACCAGTATCGACAACTTGCCATGAATAATTATGAGACCAGTTTTGATGAGCCGTGTTCTCCTGAGGCTAACGCTTATATATTGCAATATATTCCATATTAGATTGCGGTGTGGGTCTGGGGATGGAGACCCGACTTTTTACATCCTAGTTATTATGGTGTAAAATCGTACACATCTTGACTAGGTAACCGGTATAAACACAATACAGTTTCACAACAAAAATCCAGTTTCTTCAATCTCAAATCGCTAAGAGACAAAAACACACAACCCAACTGGAAATAAACGGTCGCTGTTCACACCCAATTACGTTTTGTTGAGTAGTTTCCGTTGCTTTTTGAGTGAAGATATAGTCCAACTGAAAAGGAAAAGGTGTGTGCCAGCAGCAGTGTAGCTTGTCAGACAGGTGGTCATTTGTACACAGCGTGTTTTGACTCAATCTACGTACGGCAGCTTCCATGGGTTCTCCTAGGTCTGTTTACTCTAATGCCGACAAATGCGTGGTGGTGTGATTAAGTTTGCTAGTACTGTTTTTCAATCTGTCTAAACAAAAGAGAAGTGAATGCATGCCATCATAACCTAGGTGTACTGACTAGACGTGGATGATGAATACCACGTACTCATTTACGGGCAACTTCCCAGCAGCTGTTTCGCAGTCATGATTGAATGATCTGTCTGCTTTGTGGACGCCTCTAGAAGAAAGTTGTCCATCCTTACGGAAGCTCTTGAGTTTACCATCGTTTCCAGCCTTTCACCTTGCTGTCCTCTAAGTTGAATAGGTGAGTCTAGAAAAGGTTTCTGACAGCCGAAAAATTCGGAATTTCCGCACAGTCTCTCTTAGCCTATTCTCTGGAGAATCTGTTTTTCTGTGGTGCAGCATTCAATTTTCCGTTGAGGCAGAAAGAGGTCTACAACAAAGTGTTCTCATGTATTTAAGTGAATTTTTGAGTGTATTTTTACTGCATAGAGGCCAATGCTTCCTTGTGTATATTTGACGTAATTCTAACTTCTACGACAATTCTAACTCCTAATTCAGATACCCATCACACGGTTCGGACGACTTCGGTTTCGTTATGAACATCAAACCTTACAGTTGCCTTGATAGTTGGCCGACAACGTGTCATGTAGTTAGTGTACACTGGAAAAATGTTTCATATATTTCTGTGTTTATGCTGGTGGACGAGTCATTTCACGCATCCGTTAATTTCCACAGCGCGTTAAAGGCGGTCCTGTTGTGATGAGCTATCGTTACACTGAGTTTTCAGCGTTTTCAGATTTACTGTCATTTAAAAATCGTTGTAGTCTGGCTAACAAGAGGTGGCAGATGAGTATTTCCTATTCCAGGTGTGATTGTGAAAGTTGACACAGCTCACTTACTCACATCGCTTATTGAATGCACTGACAAGTTGCTAGAAGGTTGCATTCCTTTTGTAGGTCATGGCTATTTTAAAGTGGATGTACGAACACGTCCGCTGTTGGTGTTGATGCAACCTTCGAGTGAGGTACCCAGTTACTAACGTTTACCGTGTGATTCAGCACGTCCTTTCAAATCACGCCTTTTCATCATTATCTGGTCATGTCCTCACAGTTCATATCTTCTCACTCCCCTGTTTTGTTCATCAATTGTTTAGTGTGAGCACGTTAGCAACTAAAATAGATAATCTTCCTAACCAAAATATGTTGTTCATTTGTGGCTGAGAACTCTGAACAATGATGAACTCAGGGAGCAAATTGACTTAGTTGGCTATTAGAATGTGGACTGATGATGGAAACATTGAATCACTAAACTGACGGATAGAGTGTGTTTGGGATGGTGAATAGGATGTTATCATAGGTTTTGCTGATTATGAACATCCCCTTGATGGTAGTCGTCGAAAGATGACATCCAGGACGGGAGGAGGACGTACGCTGTACACGTTGTATTGTTTCCTGGTTTTCATACCGGTGATTAGCCGATGATGGTCTAGAACGCAGATGACATTTGCGTTACATAAAGTGATAATGGTTGATACTTTCATAAACATTGATGACATACAAACTTCCTTGTCCGGCGCTTTCATTGGATCGGGACGGTTTTACACATATATGGTTTTGTTTAGGATGGCAACTCACTTAGCCAATATTACTGTTTAATCAAGAAAACAATTTGCCAATGACAACATGAAATGAAATATTCATCTTCTCTATTGACCATTTGGATTCAAACCATACTGTGAACATTTAACGGAGTAAGTGCAACCTGATGTTGAAATATGTGGTTGAAATATGTGAACCACAACTGTCGATAAGTTCATCGTATATATGGTTATTTTTTCCAATTGAAATGAAACAAAATCGGTGATGAGGTGAGCACGTGTTTGATCGGATTTGCAGAGCGTTTCCTAATTACTCTCGTTGAGATGAGACCTACTGAATTACTAAATTACCTTTCCAATTAACAATTGATCGTTTATGTACTCGGATAAGGGGCCGTGAAAGCTGACCATCGGAACTAGTTTCCTCTGTGGGTCAGGGCAACAGTGTAGGCTTATTCATATATATATATATATATATATATATATATATATATATATATATATATATATAACGAATAGGTGAACATCTTGTCTGGATAAGTTTTGTGAACGGCGTGTCCTAAGACGTTTCTTATTTCATTGAGTGCACGCTTGGCTCCTGCACAGGGATGACTCCCAGCATTGAGATCCTCGTTAATCACAGGGTTGTCGATTGGAAATGTTACGAACAATGGTGGCTAATCGGATTCATTTACAGACACGTTGCGGTTGTTTACTTGAGCTGTCCGTGCATTAAATGCACTTGTTGAGACGAGGCAACAAAATCTGTAAAAAAGACTAACTTCCTTGCATATACCACTTTACTTTCACTTACAATCCGGTTATTTTTTTCGCAGAATTTAAACACCATTATGTTGAATGTCTGAATTTAGTTGTAGGTGGGTTTTTTGGGAGATATTTCGTATTTTGATTCTTATTGACAGTTTCTGTTTGTCTTCACGGTTGTATGACACACTAGGATTAATTTGAATCACTGACGTATGTCTATTGCTGCTGCTGATGCGTATTATGATGATGATTGCGTTGACGATAGTGGTGGTGTTGTTGAAGATAATGTGAGTCAAGATAGTGATGACGATGTCGATAAGGATGGTGTCGAAAAATTTACCGGTGTTAGCTCGTTCTTCTTAGATCTTAATACAACATGGCGTACTTGAAATTAGATGGAATGTCGCGTTTATGGAGGTTAAAATACCAAAAGCTTAGCACAGATAACTGAATAATACCTTTGGACACAATGTTCAACGGTTACTTCAACCAATCGACTAGGTGAATGCCGTTAGGAGCTACAGCTGTTATTACAGTTAACAGTGAGCTGAGTGACACTCATTTTGGTTGAAACGGTTCTTCCTTTGAACTGTGTATTTTATAGGACAGTGTGCATGATTAGGGTGTTTTGTTATTCTCTCTGTCAGTTTCTAATAGTTCGTTTTTGTCTTTGTCTAATTTTTGTAACACACTTTCCGCTGGTGAACCTTCATGCTCACCCCAATGATCTCTTCTCGAGTCCTCTCAGAGCCATTTATTCTTACAAACCAGTTTTTAGATGACGTTCTAACAATGCTTCCACTAGTTGTAGTCATTGGTTTTGGGTTCACAATCCGATGCATTCACAACCGAATTGAGTTTTGCTATGCAGAAAAAAAACTCGAATTTGGAATGTGAATTATACGAAACTGGCATCCTAAAAAGAATTGGAGTTGGATGAGCTTGCGATCAATGCTTTTGTTCGAATAAGTATGTTCCGTTTGCAGTGATCGAAAAAATGCAATCAATTTTGTTTCTACTATCAGTGACCTTATGCTGGTCACGTTACCTTCAGCGCTTGGCTTCGGTTCAACTTGACCGAGCGGTCATATTTATGGTGATGATGGTGTAGGACCGTTACGTTCCGTCACTTACCACATTTCGCATACTCTCCTTTCTCATGTGTTGTTTATCATCAGCAGCGCGTTTCATGATCGTCTTCGACAGCGTTTACGTTGTGCCTCACTTGAAATCGAAATTTGACCTTAAACCATTGCACACTTACTGACTTAATCTAGACCAATATGTTCCACAAAGCACTCTTGCTTACAAATGACAGTCGTTTTGATCTTATCATTGAATGCTTTAATTTAACTTTGACTTCCATTTTCAATCTGTTATTCTAAAATGCTGTGACCATGTTGAATTCTGGATGATTATCAACTAATCCCGTTGCACTTACTGATCACACAATAATTTTAATGTAATTCGAGGTGGAAACTGTTCATCTACGCCTTGTTGTTCTTCCGTTTCAATGCATAGCTTAGTTTGTTCACATTCGAACGTCATGTGCTATTCTACATATTTGACCTTCACAATAGTAAGGCAGTTTACACCTGGTTGCTGGATGTGTGTATGAATTTGAAGTTCGCAGCTGTGCTTCCTGACCTTCTGGATTGACACCAATCGGTTTAGAACGTGAGAATGTGATGCTTCTGTACAGTGCACATGAATAGCCAAACCAGCCAATGAAACGTTTCCAAAAGCATCGTCAACATGCTGCTTCCCTCCTGAATGAAGGCGACTGAAATTGTTGAATGTAAGGTTGGCTTCGCACGCACTGTTGGCGTTCAACTTTCCTTATGTATGTAATCGTTCATGTGAAATCGCACTTTCGGTTCTTTAACTGTGATCTGCACCCTGTATTTCCATCGAGGACTGACTTGTGTGCTATTGGGAAAATCTGTTTTATTTTCTCTTAGGAAAGCTTTCATCTGAGTCTGGTTGAATGACTTTCCGACTTTCTGCTGTTCACGTTAAGCCTTTTACTTCACTGTACACCGTTAGTTATGTAATATAGTCGATTGAACAACGGTTTCCGCGGGCACATTCTTTAAGGTTCTGTCTGCTATGTCTATCCTGACATCCTTAGGTAACTCTGTGACTGTGCGTGTATATCTGAAAACGAAAGCCAGAAAGTTTACTATCTAGGTATAACTAGTCTAGACTACTCTCTATGTGGATCACTTCCTTGTCGAACGAAGTGGACTGACTGACTTACCAGCTCTGTGTGTAGTCAAACTTACTAGAAGCAAGGTCATATGTGTTCTCATCCTTCCTGTGCGTGTATTGTTGAGTTTGGTTGTAGTAGACAATTCACTCCAATAATTTGGATGCAGATTAGTATATTCTGCTCACTATTATTAGAAAAAACGGAGAGACAGTTGGATCATTTGATTTAATCTTTGCTCATTGATTAACAATGTATTCTTTTCACGAAACCAAGGATCATCATGATATGATTGCCAAAATGAACGTATCATGTAATGATCAACTTTCTGTAGATATGGACTTTTTGAAACTTTTTCTCACAAAGACTGAACAGATACTTTGCCTGGTTGTGTTTCTTATAAGAGGTAGTTGTTCAGTAGACATGATTATCCTGAGCGCTACTCATTAAACTGCAGTACATCAGATTAGCAGTAAGCAAACAACTCACAGATAGACACATTTTTCATCTTTTAGCAGATTGTTAACTATACTGGTGAACATGGAATTAAATTGTGCTATCTCATGAATCGATGAGAAGTGGACAGGTGGTGATTACCGTTTATCTCAGATTTGCTCCATTTTGCCAGGTAAATGCATCTCCCAAGATTCCTCCACTATTTCAACTGATTTTACTCAGGTAGTCTTCGGGAAGCGCATGTTAGACTGAATAGAACGTGAATCTGATACATCTGACAAAGTAACTCTCACATCCATTAAGAGGCATTAACCTCAATCTTCAAATTTCTTTCTTTCTTGATAGTATCAGTATGACCCACTCAAATTACCACCTGTCTGTTTCACATAGGTCACCGCGCCCATAGAAGTTGGTTAAGATGGTCATGTTGATCGGGTTATCATGCTAAACTTAGTAATTTCCTACTCTTTGTGTTATGATTATTATCGAAAAACATCCATTATCTCGCTCTCAATGGTCTTAGAATCCTGTGCACAGTTTAACACAACAAACATTGATTAGACACTTGAACTAGTTGGCTACCTTCAGAAGTTTGAATAATCTTCGCGTTCTCACTGTTCTGTTCGAAACTTCGGTCAGTTAAGCGAAAGTGGATATTTGAGCCAAAAAGCTTACTAAACATTACCTACAATTATCTGTCGAACCATATTTCGGTTTCCAGTGTTTCTCTCCAGTTATCGCGCAAAGTTTTCTTTATGCCTGTAGTATGGGATTTATTTCTTATAAATTGGACACCCGCTACATTCGTTAACAATTTCTGCCTTTAAGTAAACTCTTCAGCTAGTCTCTTTTGAAAACAAAGACTAGACTGGAGTTTGCCTTCTGTTGGAACTCGTTAACAGAGCCTATTGTTATCCCGACTTGGATTTGAACTCCGGCTCTTGTTCTCGCGAAGCAGCCGTGTTACTTCACACTGGACACGACCGGATTGGATTACTTGTGCACTCGGCTGCATTCGGTCATGATTGATTTGAGATCAATGACATAACGATCGACACAGTTACCTCGTGAAGACGTGGACCGGAGTTCGAATCCCGGCAGTAACAAGGATATACAGTGTAGAAGAGCGCTAATAACAAGGAAACTAGTCTAGTGCTTTTTTCAAAAGGGTATGAAGTCTATACGATTACGAAAAAGTAGTTGGTCTCGGTGACCATCAGCGACCTAGTTAGGTCTCATTGGGACTACGCGTCAGACTGTAGTCCAAATGCTTATCCACTTGACCACGGGATTCAGACCATCCGGGTTACAGTCGCCTTTCTTGTCGCTGGTGATCACGGTGACTAACTGCTCGCAAAACCTTTCCCAGTCTCTTCTGATGCTGTAGTGGATACTTGCTCACTTGCAGGCTAACCACGAAAATTATCTCATAAGCGAAAGGGTCATGTGAGTTCAATTATACTTTCACCAAGAGACGGATATAAAGTTTGCGGCCCTAATCAACGTTGGTTTACCTGAATCCGATTTTAAAAAACTAAATCGGTCCCTTAGTTGCATTACTGAAGACCTATTGGTTCAATTCTGTCGAACGTTTTGGCCAGGTTAAAACAAGACTGTTAGTAATCGACTTTCACTGAGGTTTCGCCTGGCTAACAAATCTTGATTGCGTGGTTATCAAACAGGTTTGCCGCTCGATCGGACGACTTCATTATTAGCCACAAGCGATTGTGATTAAACTTGTAGTCCTGATGCTTCAATTATGTTCAGTGTGAATTCATTGTTATGGCGCTTAAAACGGTCATACCATAACCAGGTTGAACGGAGTTCAGTATCTCTTCAGAGTAAAGGTATGTATTATGTGTGGGTTCTGATGAATTCGAAACTCTAGTCTGCTACTCCTTTTCGAAAAGGACTGACCAGAAATGTAGACCCGAAGACGAAAACTGTGCTCAACTGAAGGTGGCATCTAAATACATCAAAAATAGTTTGTATTATTTACTCAAACACATTCCATCGTTGTTCTACTTCTAGTCAGGAGCAAGTTTGATGTAAAGATACGTTCGCTTAATCCGTTGAATGTTTATTTTGCCATCTGCTGTAATTCGCCACTTTTTTGGAGTCCTGATCTGGCGAATTACTGTGTGAGATGTTTTCTATCAACCTTCTTACCTCATCCACAATACGTCATTCTTTTAGCTACCATCGGTTGCTGTGCTGCCTGTTAATTCGTCGCTTGATATGATCTCCAATATGTGTTTTATCCAGCCACTGGACTTTACTTAGTGTGGTGTGCATGAAAGAGGCGTTTATGTGTTAATTTGCCCCGTCGCTTGACGCGACCGCTGACGTATCGATATGTTTTGTGACCGTCCGTGTGTGAATATACAAGATGTGGTGAAGCGAACCTTATCCATGTTCCATTTGTCAGTTCCATTAATAATGTTGATTTTGATGGTCCTCCATGCGATTAGTTGAACTGAACCCGGAGTACGTTTTCTGTCCTTGACTGCATGTACTACTTACGCAGTTATCGTAATGCACAGGACACTTGGTGTAAAGTACTAGCTGTTTCTAAAGCCTACTGTCTACAGCTTGAGTATCACACATCACATCTGAGCCAGTTCTACCCTTTATGTACAATTCTACCATTAATGGTTTGGTAATCCGCCATTTCGCGTAATTCATCAATAGTTGCCGGTCCAGTCAGTTCGCCAACTGACTGGAAAACTTCCTGTATATGCATTGTTCTTGTCCGTTTAATTCGCACCGCACGTGATCCGTCTGTTTCTTCTTGAGGTATCTTGTTTGTGATTGATCGTGCCTCTTCTGTAGCTGCAATGTCCAAGGTACGGAATTATGCTGCTTGAGGCATCTGTATATAAATGACCTTCACAATGTTTTGTGTACTGTTGGTTTGGGCTTGAGACGGTGGCTATCGACTGTAAAATGGTCCGAACGACAGACAAAGGCTGGGTCAGTGCACGATAACAGACGCAGTGTGCAGGTGATGCTGCCAGTCGATAACCGAGTAAATCAATCAATGTTGTCAGCTGACTGCAATATTAAAGATGGCTTCTAGTTACTCCGTCCGATTTCGTTCAGCGGGAGCAGTAATTGCGTACATGTGCTTGTTATTACAAATAATTCGTCCGTGCCTTCAGTTAAACAGATTTGATCTAGTCACAAGTCATCTTGTTCTCGAAAACTCTCACGAGAGCTGATGCAATACTGAGAATAGTGATTAAAATTGCGTTGGCATGGTTACCTGTCTTTTTTTGGTTTGGTCGAGAAATTACAGCCTGTTGAATTCGATTTTTGACAAATCCGCTCTGATTTTAATTGTGCCGCATCATTTTCCACATTAGCGAATGCTTGTCAGTTTCCCAAGCTGTCAGGTTTATCTTTTCGGTGTTATCGCAAACGAATTAACTGACAATCCGATGGCATCTCTTGTGAGTGTTAGCTTAGTCGAATGTGAAAACGGACGGAATCAGAATAGTTTTACTTGTCGACACGGTCTACCCACTTAGGGTAGCGCTAGACCTACGTTTCGTGTGCTTGTTGTTCATCTGACTGTGGATAATGGAGACTTCTAGCTGTCCCACTTTCAGACATGATTTGCCAATATTTGTCATTGAGGCACGTGCCATCAATCGTAGCTCATACGGTGCCACATAGAGAACGATTTTCTTCCTATTTGGAATCCCTTGTTTACTCAAGTGTCCAGATCAGCTTAGTGTATCCAGCCACTGGACTTTATGTGGGCTGTATCGTCAACAATAAATGGAGCGTAGGACGAAGGGCTTTTCATCTGTTTCCGTCCCAAGTGCCATGGACTGTGCTATGAGATCTGTGATGTTTTATAGATCATAGAGATATGAAAATATCTCTGGGTGACTTGTTTGTTTGATAATAATCTCCATAACATGTGCATTTTGAAGTCGCTTATTTAACGACCAGATGAGTGTTGACCCTTCCATGCCTACTGACTTATTTGCTACAACGAACATCTGCACAAGCATACTGAAGCAAGCTGACCCGTAAAAGGGAAATTGTCCCGGTTTTATTTGCTAAATTAGTAGTTACATGTTGCGTTCTATTTCACTGGACGCATTTATCAAACTGAATTGCCCTCTACGTAGGCTTCGGTTGATCTTCGCCGAATACTACTTCGAGACAGTAAGACATTAATCGGCCTAACTGTTGTTGTATTGCTTCATGAAGCAGCCAGTGTGTGCTGGTTTCTGAGCTGGATAAACGTGTGGGCTAGTCGAACACGGTCGGGAACGTCCCTAGACTGCGAATTGGAGAACACTCTTCCACATGAGGGGTAACTGCGAAATAGGTGGGGCTCTCCCGTTTACTAAACACTTTCGAACAATGAGAGGTAGCACTGCCAGAGCGTGGTGGATCCACGGTTGACAGCCGGATCTCATATAAAATGCTACGTAGGCTCTTTGACGACACTACAACATGGCGTACGTTACCCCGCTACAAAAGGGTTCTACTTGTCACAATGGGAGCACTTGGGCTCCCGGACGGTATGTCATCCATCTAACGTTCGTTTGGCGTACGGACATCCTTGGTCTTTACCAACTGCGGACAAACCTCTAGTAGGGCATACGAATACCTTAAGTGATAACCGACTCCAACGGGTACTAATGGTGTGCCGGGTACCTTGCATATTTGTGGCTTATGCGAAAGGTGTATGAGCCACGTAATGGGACCCTGACAACAGGAAGCAAGTGTTGCAACAGCCCTGTCAGTCTTGGATCCCTCGGCCGGACGGATTTACTGTATCAGATCCGTTTTCTTTGGCGAATCTTCGAATAATAGCGCTGTTCATGTCAGAACTTCATGCAGGTTCATTGAGCATCCTGGATGCATGTATTCTGTCTGAAGTGATTATGAACCGAACCATTGTAGGTTACCGGCTTCAATGAGCTGCGGACCCCGTGTCTCACCTCGTTGTCTCGTGGTTTAGGTTTATTTTAAACCAAAAGCCCTAGTTAGAACCCCCTCAGGCCTATTCATTCTTTTGTTTTGGCAATCGAGAAACATTCCGCCTCCACAACCATAAACCTGTGAACCTATATTAGTTGTGGATTTTGTCTTATTCTTGGCCGAGGTGTCGGCGGTCGGCTTTGATCCCGTGTCACATCCTACTGTACCAGACCATTCAATCTCAGATTTCCTTGTCGTTAACTATCCCACCAAATCTCGTTTTCAGACACACATCCGAGACTCGCCTCATTTGCTGGTATGCCAATCATCAAGGTTACTGCGTTTAATGTTCGAACATTTATGCAGTTGGGTCAACAGGCAACTGTTGCACGTACTTTGGAAGCTTCTGTCATGGATCTCCCTTGTTTCGCCGAAACACAGCTTCAGAGCTCTAGCTTAGTGCTACAACTCTAATGTCCGCCAACCGCTTCAGTGTGCGCGCACCATGTGTGCTTGTCTGGAGACCTTGCGACTCAAACCACTGATACTACTTGACGGGATAACCATCAACAGCCGTCTTTGCGCTGTCAGACTGGAGGGTACAGCTAGGGCATCGAGAGGCGTCCATCACAAACTCTGCCTGCTTGTTGTGATATACGTTCCTATAGATTGTAATGCAGACGTAATCAAGGTGATTTTTATCTCCGGTTCACTAACCCCTTGTATACCGCGTGGCA
>LUCH01003275.1:24549-42402 GCA_013368495.1 Paragonimus heterotremus | reverse complement strand
TCTGACAACTTTCGTACAGCACAAACGATACTGGATGCCATTTTGCACTCTGCTGAATACTTTGAAATGCGTTTTGCAGCCTCAAAGTGCAAAGTGCTTCTGCAAGATTACTGTGATTACGTAGATTTGATGTTGGTTAGCGAAGTTGTGGATGTTATTGACTGGTTTGCGTACCTCTAAAGCTGCATCAGCGACGGTGCTGTAGATGTAGGGGATGAAACAGAAACGTGTATCTATAAGGTTAGGACGGTACTCGCTAATCGGGAACAGCTCTGTAGATAGAGGGGCATCACTCTAAGACTTAAGGGTCGGGCATACAAGGCTACGGTGAAGGATGTATTACTTTATGGCTGCGATACATGGCTAATCATGGTAGAAGACGTGAACCGTCTTCAGGTATTTTAATCACCGATGTCTGCGTTCGATCGCTCGTATCGGTTGGCACCAACGAGTAAGCAGCGAAAGGGTTGGGTAGCGGGTATCTGATAGTGGTTGTCAGTCAAGTTCATTTGTTCAGTCCTTACATTTGGATAGAATTTGATGGCTCGGCCATGTAATAAGGATGCCAGTTATTCGTCTGTCACATCGAGTACTGTTTGCCGATGCTGCGGCCAACTGGTTTTAGGTATGAGGTGAGCGATGAAATCGTTCGGATGTATGTAGTTACTAGCGTCCCCTCCGCCCTAAATCCTATCCAGATGTGTAACTATACTGTTTTCCCATGCTGATTCTTCGTTTAAACATCCTTTCTGTAAAATGCTCTTATACAACTGCTACTACAAATCGGAAAGATTTTACACAACTGATTTTTCCTTATACCGAAAAGAGAGTTCGTTTTGAAGAAAGCTACAATTCACATTGTTTGATGGGACTTCTGTTACCAATGGAAATAGCCGATTGTTCACAAGTCTTTCTTAAATGCCTTCCGAGCGGCTTACCTTTCCCTAGTTCTTTTTTATAGGTAGGTGATTTTGTACAGGCGATGTCGATTAAATCGCCATCTTTTGGTCCTCAGAGTTATGCTTTGCTGTCCACCGAACACACCAATAATGTCTGTTTTGTTGGTTCATTTGGAGTCCAGGAGATGTAATTATTCCTTTCTCACATCTTTAGCTACTTAGAACATTGTCTACTGCTGTTCCGAACGGAAGTTATGGAGATCTTTATCTTGCGTCGCACTGTTGACAGCTACTTGACATTGTCCTGCGATTTGGTCCATGAGAGTGCCCAGATGTAGTCACACGTTGCTCATCTACCTCTGCTTGCCTTGTAGCAACCCATCTAATGGGATATAACAGGTCAAACTAATGGAATTCTGCTTCAGAACAGAAAGATCTGTGTTGTGGTATGCTAACTGTCATCAATCGCAAACGTAAAGCATGCCAGTTGTACACACCAGACGAACATAGACAGACCGACAGAGGGTGGACATGCATATCTTTACCCCAAGTATTATGTCATCAACACTACGGTAGTTCAATGAATTGCTTCAAACCCTTTTGTGCCTATAACGCCGGTGGATAAGTTTTGATCAACATAGCCTCAGTGAAAGCCAATCGTTCCGCGTTCTGATTGCGTAACAGTATTATGATATCCTGTTACTAGTCTATATAATCCGAATCGCTCGTCAGATTTGAAGGATGTGTATGCATATTGGTTTTTCCATTCTGATGGCTTCGTTCTCTTGACATGTTTTTTTCCTGTTTAAACTCACTACCCGGTTTATTCATTTACTGTTACTGAGTTGCAGATATCTACTCTATATCTGGAAGCCGTCTGACTTATTTGTACCTACACTGGTAACCCCTGGATTACAATTGTTCCTTATCATGTTACACATAACTACGGGTGTTACAGTTCACTTCGTGAGTTAATTCTTTGTATATAGCCGAAAAGAAACGGCAAGCCCCACTTAACCTTCTCTCCGATACCGCTCGAACTGCATGATTTCGTGTTACTCGTTCATGTTATGCGGATGTTACGTTACTCACATGAATAATCTTTTACTTATCCGCAACATTGGGATCGTTTTCTTGCTTACCATTTCACCTCTATAAAGCATTTTTGTTTTACTTTTGATTCCCTTACCGAGCTTAGAGGCCAACTAGCTTGATAAACTTGTGTGATTTCCTTTCGTTCAAGTAACAGGAGCTTGCGGAAGTGGTTCCATGTTCCATTATCAAAGGATTTCGTAATTTAAAATTCTGCAGATTGAAAATATCTAATAAGGCTATCGATCACCGTTACTAGTGTACATGGGTGATCAGCTTGATACACAGCCATGATTTAAGTTATGGGCTGTTACTCGGTCTGTGGTGTACATTTTGAACTATTTGACAACTGCAGGTGTATGAACTCGTAGCAGATGGCTTTGCAGAACTGTTAAGGGCGGTAGCTCAACGTGGTTGTGTGTAGGCGGTTTCCAGGACCATACCTAGGCGAATCTCACCTCCACGACATGTTTACTTATGCGGTTGTTTATGTTCGTACAAGTCGTCATGTTTGTCCAGACTAGTATGAGCTGCGATGTTTGCACCTGGCATGCCTGCGTTGTGTGTGTGTCCAACATCTAGATGATGGGCGGCACACTATCTCCAACGTTATTCCAGTGTTCACTCTGACGACAAATTCATCTCACCGACCTTAGTCGTGAGCTGATCGGGAGTTAGACTGTCAGTTGCATAGTTGAACTGAGACAATTTTACCGTTCCACGTAAATTGATAGGTATGCATTGGTTTGTTCACATACGAACTGTGTGAACTGCGAGTAATAATTAACGTGTACCTAATGTGCCCACTCGCATATCACAGTAGTTAAAAGTCTGGTTTCCATGAATCACCATTGATGTGATTCTGCACTGTACTTTTTGACTCACCCATTCAGAATTGATCCGGATCTGAGTAGTAGCATCATCTTACCATAAGCACCACTGTTATTGCATACGAACCTGCAAAAACGTACACGAACCAACATATCTGACGGTGCCACTAAACAAATGGGTTTCGTCCTCAAAGGTAATTTTTCCTACAGCATAGAATAAGATGGCTTTTCATCATCCCATCACTTCTCGTGTACTTCGTGAATAGACCGATTGACTGATTACACATTCTGTAGAAATACTTGATAAATAACGCGTTAACCTGTGTATGAACCGAATGAGTGTTCATCACTTGGTGCTGTTTGTTGGTTCGGATAAGAAATCGACATGTCAACCGAATTGACAGTTAACGCTCAATGATGAGTACTTATTCAGTTCACCCATGGTTTTACTCGTTAGTCTTTGCTTACCACTGTACAGTCAACTAGATGGCTCACTGATAGTCCGCTTATGGTTGACCGAGTTACACTGAATAAGCTTGCTCACTTGATAACTATTAGTGCAGGTCAGCAGCGCCTACTCAGTCACTCATCTGGTCGTAAGGAAGTGACAGTTTCTACTGAGGTAGCATTGTTGAAAAAGAAGTGTGACATTAGTAGAAAGCAGGTGTACTATTTGACTATGAGCGAATAGAGCATCCTCGACGCTGAGCAGAAAAAAGGACATTGCCTTTTAAAGATATCTACTAACTGTAATCATGGCCTTTGTTGTCTACAACGATAATTAATCATGGCTCGAATGTACTTGATTTGTAAATACTTCCGTTTCTAGTCCAGTGTTTAAAAAAAAACTGCCGTAGAGCTGCAGATGCAAAGCATCAAACGGAGTAATACCACTATCTAAAGATAGATATAATGCGTATATATATGCCCCCAAGGGTATACTCAACAAATACTCATGACTAGATGTGCTGGAGAAGTTATTTGAATAGTTCCGATCCTACAAGTTGCAATGGAATCGCATAGCGCTGCGCATAGGCGAACAACATTCGACACGTTTATATTTGTATAACTAAATACCTTATGTATGGAAGTTCATTGTTCAGGATACATTTTTTGGTATTTGTTTGATATCAGTCTACAGTTCGCAAACTCTATATGTTGGATTCGAGCTATCTGTGCAATACTGCCACCACGCCAGAACCGAGAGGTGGTGCTGTTACCGAAGTTCGAATACATTCAGGAACAACGTTGACAAAAATGTGCACACAAGCCCAAGAAAGCCCTCTATTAAATAGACAAGACCTAGGCAGGAAGTAAGTACCATGTAATTACAGATAGAATCCTAAGTCTAGACAGTAACCATTGGTTTGCCTACCGCCCAGACTGAGTGCTGTGGCAATTTCAGCAAGAACAGTGACGCAGCGTTCACCTTTCCTGACGTACGCCAAGTTGTGGTCTCACCCTGATAGTAGCCACGTCTTTCATTCTGCATGCGATCGTAGTTAAGCTTTGCATATAGGTAAGTTTACCGTTGACGTCTGTGTCTCGACAAATTACCATCGACCGTGACGAAGCTTATTCAGTTCTTGCTAACAGTTATGATGTGGATATTTGGTCGATCCAGATGGGTTTTGGAGATGGACAGAGAGATTGTATAAGTGTGAATCAGAATGGTATGAAAAGCATGAGTTAAACACAGATGATCGGTGTTGGGTACCTGAAGAGACAGCTGGCAGAGAGGACCGATTGCCTCCCTGGGAACTGCGCTCGCGAATCCCCTGTCTCCGGACCAACACTGCACATTCTGTACCAGTTTTCGGATTCTGTGTCCACTGCAGCAAAGTTTGAGAGGCGCATGCATAAGACCCAGGGATCCAAGAAGGATTTCAGCTACAAGTGAGAAATTGAAATCGGATTAGGTATTGGACTGTGCATGTAAGGTTATTGTATTTGCAGCCAGAACGTTCTGGTTAGCGAATCAAGCCACAATTGTGCAATCGTGGTGAAAGGTTTGTAGTTTGTTGGTCAGTGAAGCAGTGGTCGGTTGAGAAACTGATGTGTCTCGCTGTTCGAATTAACAACCGTTTTATACTCTTGTGGGAAACGTTCTAGATTAATAGAACTAGATAGGTAATCCCACATGTCGCTCGACCGGATCGGACCAACGGTTGAGCGATGTTTCATCCGATTGCCCCAGTGTTCCGCCATCCGATTGTTGAGGATTTACGGACGTGCCTCTCTTCCGCGTTGGGGTACTCCGTGGAGTGTTTGAATACTCGCATCTCTGGCCTGACAATCCACCACAATAGCTTAAACCGTTTCCGGTCCTTCGGGAGATATCTCCCCACTTTACTTTGTAGTGTTGTTAAGCGCTTCGTTATCGAAATCCACATCGCTATCCAATCATCTAACAATATGCCGTGCAACAGACGCACGCATTGGCACACAGAATACGTGAACATATCACCTTAGTTTGTGCACTTTTAGCATTCCAGTCATCATTAGTGAGGTTGCGGCATTTTCAAATGTGTGTGACGTTATTTGTTTCATCTGCTCAATTAATGTCTTATTGCCGGTGATGTACTATTGAACATTTTATACACCTATGGATCAGGTGTACAATAATCGAGATCGTACTCTTGCATTATACACCCCACTGTTACGAAGCGGAATGTACTTGAAACTGTCCATGAATACATCGTCAAAAAAAAAAACGTCCGCACAATCGATAATTCTATCCATTATGATTTTGCTTCTGTTCTGTCATAGATGCCTCTTCAGGTCAGGCGGACGTAGTGAGCGTCATTTTATAACAATGACGAAATTTACTGAGTGAACTGCTCTTTTTGGGAAGCCTATGGCTTGAAGACATAAAGCAGTCTTTTCCCGTGATACATTTGAAAACTGAAGTCAGCAACGCTTTGTTGCATGATTCATACCACAACAGCTTTCGCTGCGTCGTTACGAGTGCTTACTGTAGACTTTTAAGTTATAGCAATTCAAAACCAAACCACATAATAGATTACAATGAAATGTTCGTTACCCTCTCACTGCACTAATAAAGCATTGAAATCCCGTTGTAATTTATTTCACGGTTTGGTTTTGATTTGATAAAATTCAACAGTCTATAGTAAGCACTCGTAAAGATGCAACGGAATCTGTCATGGTATAAGTCGTGCAACGTAGCGTTTCCGACTCCGCTTTTCAGATGAATCACTTTGGTTGTGCAGATGATTGTTGTTCACAAAACAACTAGGATAAACAGCGCGTGGGTTATGAAATATGTGTCAGCTTCCGTTTTCAAAACAGATCTTATGTGATCATCAATATCTTTCAAAACTAACCGAACATGTATGGCTTGTTTTTGAGGAAAAAACTCATTTCATTTCAATCCAACCTGTTAAACACTCGCCAGTCATTTACTTCGAAAATAGTATGTCGTTAACATAAGACATTACATGGCCTAACTCATTCAGATTAGAAGTATGAGCTTATTCCACTTTTCGGACATATTTTGTTAACATACTCGTGTGATAGCAAGTGTCTAATGTTTTTTTCTAAGGCACAAATCAACACACGAACGGTCATTTGACTTTAAACATTGTGGTGATTGTAAGATCACTAGGATACTTGGTTAAGGGGTACACATCTGTTTACGTATGTATTTGTCAGCACCATTCCGTATGTCTTACAGTGTACCATCTTACAGAATTTAGTACAAAGCTTTTTCACTTTTTGGGTCATGATTGTAACCTTTAACCATTTGTTAGTCGTTTTCCTTAAGTAACTGTGTTCGTTACACCAAACTTGAGCGTCACGTACTTGGACCAAATTATCTGTTTGACTGATAAAACAAATTGCACTCGTTGAATGGTTTTACATCTGTGTGAGTGAAGTCAGTGTGTGAACGTTATCTGAGGATATTACCGCTCTGTTAACTAGTACGCTGGATTTCATGCAGATTGCCCCGTACATATAAGTCTATTTGTTTTTCGCTTATATTTGCAACAATTTTGCGCAGTTAAGAACCATAATTGTTGACAAAGAACCTCACAATTTTCCGCTTCCAGGTGGGCATAAGTTTTGCTCCCAGTAGTGGACTACTAATGGGCTACAACAGTAAAGAACTGCTAGTTCAACTGTTCTTTTTTGTAGGGGGCCTACTGGATAAGTCCGTTTGAATACAAAAGCTGTGGTTCAGTGTGCTCGTCAACAAAGGAAGTGCCCAACTATTCAATAATTACCAAAATACTGCTCAACACCATTACTATGGTCGGAGATTTCCGTTTTTACTGCGAGGCTCTAATCTCCGGGTTGTCGATCAGAGTTAAAAGTACACAGAGGCAGATGATCAGGTGACTGTGTGTGGACCTGATGAGCTGGCCTAAATTGCTTGAGGCTAGCGGCGTACTGCTTTGCCTCCGCCAGCTCATAGCCACTAAGGTCGCAGTTGAGCTTAAGCAAAAGCGAAACTTGAATCGACGGCTTCTCTTCGAGATGGACTGGCCGAAGCCGAATATGGGCATGTGAACTCAACACCTGGTGCGCGATGTGTTTAAACTGCACAAATCCCATTGCTAAATCACTTCTCAGCAATTTTCTCTTATAGTGGAGTAGATTGAATAAGGCGACCGGTTGCTAGAATACACGATTATTCTTTGCCAATTTTTGGGAACAGAGGAACCTTACTGTACAACTCAAATGCCGTATTCTCTTAGGGCAGACTAGCCTGTAGATGAACGTTGTGAAGTTAGTTGAGCATAGTCTGACTTGGTTAATTCGAATCGTTCCAGTGGACGTAATGATGTGCGGTCAATGTTATTCAATAACTTCGTTGGCGGTAACACTTTCCCCTGATCGGTCCGTATTACGCAGCTTCTTGTTGAAAAGCGTAACTATAATAATGTGCTATTTTCTGTTGTACTGATAGTTTTCTGTAGGAACAGCTACATACATGTACAACTGGGGAAACGTACAAGAGGTGGACCTTCTACAGTTTGAACACTACTCATATCGGATCACAATTGTTACTTTTCGACTCCCCGGTTCGAATGAGGGCCGTAGACGTGCCATTTGCTCTTAGTTGAGCTTATCAGTTGTGTATAACCTTGTCCGGACTGGGATTTGGACCGTAGTTCTCATGATTGTAAGGTGACCATGCTGAAAGCTGTTTCATTAGTCCAAATCACCACATTTAGCCGTTCAGTCATATTCCCTTAATTCTAATGCTCAGTTTTCTCGATCCTCCCGAGTGGAATCAGAGCAGCTGTACAGCCAACTTTGAACAACATCTCACAGTCTTGACTACTCGCCTGGGTTTAAAGCTGAAACCTCACCAATTAACAGATTGGTATTGTCAAAGGGACTACTGTGTTTTGTGTTTTAAGCCGAGTGGACAGTCTGAATAGGACCCGCAAACAACTACGTTCGACTGCTTAGATGTAATGACCTGGTCTACCTGGCGTGAATCGAAAAACGCAATGTTCAGCACGCTTGGTCGCGATTATTAGGACCAGAGTTCTACCATCAATCTAATGCACCACCGCTGGACTTGAACTAAACCGAAGCCCGGGCCTAGTGCCTTCTTTCAAAAGAGGCTAGCTGGAATTGTCTGTGTAATCGTGAAAACCCCAATCAACTTTGTGTGATACGCAACCGCTAACGATGAGAATATTGGTCTACTTATCTCTTGCCCAGTTGATAACTTTTCAAGCGCATTTCATGTTGCCATCAAAATGATTATTTCGTCGCAGGAGGAGTTTCTCATTAATATTTTCTTATTCTATCGTTTATCTGTTATTGACACTAATCAACCTGGATATTTCATATTGCTGCTAGTTTACAAAATAATTCCTGAAATTGTTGCATTGCTTGCGGACAAAGCTCAGCCCTATATGATATTGCATCCTTCTGTTAAAGCACATCTTAATTTTACTACACTTCCTGACGTATTGCTAGCTAGACCGTTTCATTCAGCTTGGTTTGAATTCCTTGTCATTTTATGCAAAGTATATACTATCGGTTCAGCACTTCCCGAATGTGCTGTTAACTTTGTACCGTTTAGCAGCCACGGTGCTCTGTGTGTCTGCATCATACTTTCGCATTTGTTCATTTTCCGCAGCGCTAAGCAACGTATTCCTGCCTGGACTGATCGGATCCTTTACATGGCTCATCGTGATTTCGCCACCGACTTCTACTCGAGTGTGATTCGTCATACGCGTACTCAAAGTACCTCACGTCACACGCCAATTCGAGGTGCTCCATCTGACGTAGAACAAAACAGTCAAGCCTCTGACAAGATTGGTTCCATTGGATCGCAACAACCAGAGATCAAACTACTAGAGTATACCAGTCTGACGAATTACAAATGGTCTGATCATCGACCTGTGGTCGGTAGCTTCCGGTTTGTGGTGCCACAGAAATGGTTCAGTTTGCCTATTAGCTTTCTGGAACCTTTGGGAAAAGGTAATTTACCACATCATTCATTTCCTTTATTCATCGGTTTCTCAGGACTTGTTTGGGAAACGCAGTTTCATCCATTTTTCTTCAAATCCCGTAGCTTTGGTTGTAAACGGCACTTTAATCACGCATTTGTGTTTCTCTGTGAACGCGGTCTCATAAGCGAAATTAGATTTTGATGATCCCTGATGTTACCATGAATGATGCATACTGGAACTGGTGATCTACCGTTTATTGGAACATATTTCAGTTTGTTGAGTTCTAGTCATCTACCTGACGAACATGGTAATCATGTTTCGATGGGTGGCCTTATTCCGTGAAATCCTTCGATAAAGTACGGTAATTTTCACCGGTCTTTTGATTTTTGTACCTTTCATTCCAGTTTGTCAAACGTACATCGTAATTCATATCTATTTCCTCATTGTGTAAACAGGCTCACGCCATCCAACATGTGTTTCATCTCCACCAGTGGCTCATTTCTGACTGGGATATAGTTTAAACAAATGAATGCGGTTTGTCGGAGATAAATGGTTTCATCAGTTTCTCAACAGCTAGGTTGAATTCCGAGGTGTGGGTTAGTTGTGCCCGAATTAATAGGAAACCATGTAATTTGTGTTGGTGACATTTTGGAAAACATAACACAGGTTTTCTGATTGTATGCACAACGGCACCTGTGTAATGGGAATAACAATGATTTAGCTGTTCATAGGATAATACGGACAATCAATAACATTATTTCACTACCACAGGCTGAATAGCGTTCATTCTGATAGACTTATCTACTGATCCATGGGACTCGCATCTTGCTATCCTCAGAGCTCGTCATGTTTCTATATCCTCCGACAAATTTAGAGTTTGACCGTGATTTCTATTTGTAGTGCGAGTGCATTAGCCGCTCCTTTTTTGTATATATCTCAGTTTAATTGTCACGCAATATGTGAGATTCTCATCTTTACATTCCGTGGCGATAAATTCTGTTGATTTTACTTTGTTTATGCGTAGTATGCCAACCCTACACGGCTCTTGCGCTACTGTACCAAGAACTCGTTAAAGAAACTTCAAAAAATGTTCTGTATGCCAGTTTGCTTCGAATTAGTAAGACAGCGTTAACACAGTAAGGGAACATGTATCTGTCTTTTTTTAAACACGTTTGTTGTCTTTTTCGTGCACTAGCTTTCTATTTTGCAACTAGTTCCCGCGACTCCGCTTAGTGGTAGTAGTCAGAAAACATAAGTCCCATGTTATGTCCAAGGAGACCGTTTTATGAGTTGTGATCACGCGAACATGCAGCTATGATGGCGAGCATCCGGACAATAATCATGCATGACAGAAATCATGCATTCAGAGAGCAGACAGATGAATTAGGCGGTAACTATGAGGGAGCATGTAGACAATTGTAGATGAACTTTAAAAATAGAGATTATGATGCTGCCCGCAGCATCAAAACAAATCATTTTCGAACAGCTAGAGAATTTTTTCGTCCATTAGCTCTGATCCCAGAGGACCGAACGATGAGTTGCTAATCGTTCGGGAACCCCGTAAACAGAACACTGTGGACTTCTATTTTGTGCGTACTTGGGATTTTTCCGTCCCACCAACTTTAAAGAATGTATGGTCCGAGCATCGAACTTATATGTCGGACAGAAAATGTCAATTTGACGACTATTCGGGAAGTGTTTATTGGTAGTTTCCTTGGTACTTTGATTTCTGAACTGAAACATTCTTGATCATTGCAGCTTTCAGATTTTTCAACTGTGAACATTGTTTGTAATCCCTAGTCTCGAATTTCGGTTTGTGGGTTTCATTCTCACATTTTTATTATCCTCATGTTTATGTAACTTCCACAATCGATTCAGTCCATTGTGAATTATGGTGTTCAGTTTGCGCTAGTTCTAACGTACCGGCGGTAGACATTTTTTCATTGGTTGTTTTCCAAGCGCATATATCTTTTAACATGTAACCTTCATTATACGTTCATGGCACTAAATTTAATTAAAACAGCTGGACTTCCGGGTCGCAGTAAACTCTGCACGGTTCAATTCTAAACACATCATTCACATGTGGGATGTACTTTAATAAAAACGACCACTGTTTGCAACTCTTTTTAATCAGGTAAACATGCTTGTTTGTGGTCCGCACCGCAGCTCAGTATTTAGGGGGTAGTACGTGCTGATGGGTTGCTTTTATTTTATGTGGGGACTTATGGATCTTGTGTCTATTTTCGTAAGTACTGAGGCAATTCGAGTCTCTTGTGGAAAGCAGGAGGTCGCTTAGAGAAGGGGACTTGGACTATGTATGGTACGTTAGACTGCTTATCGGCTTTCTGTCCTGTTTATATTTGACGTGAATGGTTGAATTGAGTACTACTCACAAGAGATCCTGATTCCACGCACAGATACTGTGATTCCGTCCTGTGTACGTCAGTAGTATATTAACCCACGAGCACATTGAAAGCTCAACTTCAATAGGGAAGGATTTTATTAATCAGCCCTCTCAGAGGAGAAATTCTGATCTATTGTCCGTTATCGAGACAGTCTGTCGGAAAACTCAATCCATATTTTACAATGAAAATTCTCGTCTGTTTATCAGTTGTCTCTCGTCGAGCCACCAGATGCATGTTATTTATTCTAGCCATTTAGTGACTGTAGAACAATTTCAAAAGTTTGAAGTGTTCATGAAAAATCTCACAAAATAGACAACTCGAAGGAGTGCTGTGTTTAATCGAATCGAAGTAACCTTCCGCAATGTCACTAAGTGTCAGCCACGTGGAACCTCTTCAGCTTGCTACACGGGACACAGGAGCGTAGCCAGTTAGCACAGAATTCTACCATCTGTGTCCTTGATAAAAATTGATGGATGAATTTCCGAGACTGAAGCATGACTATTTTCCATCAATTCTAGTCCCAAGGTCCTTGTGGTTTCAAAATAAGTACCTATGAGAATGCAAGTAATCCCACTGACTCTATGGCCTGTTGTTTCAGTTGGTTTCGTGTTATATGAACTGTACTTCAAAGTGCTCGATCGAGATTTTACTTTGCTCTGACAAACTTCATATTTTCCTTTGTCTTATTTTCATACACTTCTGACCGACAGCCAGTAGAACCAAAAATCAAAGTAAAGAATATTGAACTATTCAGCGAAAAATCTATTTTCGTCTATTCTTCACTCAGTCATTTAATTATCACGATGTCTACACAATCTCACCGTGTTTTTGAATTTGAATTATCGCCGGTCACTACTCTTTTCGGGGTCGAGTAGGATACGGCGATGTTTCTTCATAAGACCAGTTACATTATCAAAAGTCTTTTTTTTTTGGCCGTGGCGTCCATGTCCCACCAGTACTTCTTTCGAAACAAACTCGCTTCGTTTACGTCTCTCTCATGACATTTTCGGTTTATTTTCATCACACTAGCTTGTTCTTCTGCGGGTTCATGCCCTCTCTGAAACGAAACTAATAAGAACAGCAGCATGGTTTGACTCTGCGTGGCTACTCCACACTCGACTTCAGTTGTCAATCGAATGGCCTCGCTAGAAACTGACAGCTGTATCGTCAATGATCGTCTGTCGTTTACTGAACGGCCAAATTCCATAAATAGGTCCTCCCATTTGAGCACAGTTGCAGCAATTCATCGCTGTTGACAGTAAGTCGTATCTGGACACTACCTTTCACAATAGATCGTCGGTAAACACAATGTCTCGACTGTGGTTCACCTCAGAGTATTGGCGTAGGTCTCAGCAATAGCAATATTGTCTGAACCTAGACTACTGTGTACGGCGGCATATGCAGTTATGACGCATAAGCCTTATTGTTTTGGTCCTTACCGATAAATTAACCATTGTATTGAGCCCCGTAGTGTATGAATGAGAAAACCTCTGGGTTTAGTCGAACGTGTTCCGTTCGGTTTTAGAATCCGGTACAATCGCCACTGCAACGTGATATATGTGTCTAAATATGTGATTATCAGAGAGTCCTAAAAGTAATTGCCAACCGGTCGTATTGTCTTGGGATGAATTCAAGTGAATGACAATGTTTGGACCGTACGTGAGCTTTAGAAGGCACAGTATACCTCAAATTGTAACCTGAAAAGAGCACTCATTAAGGATGGTTGTCATGTTTTACGGAATTCAAAAGCTTTAATGTTTACCAGTTGTCTTATTTTTAGAGAGTTGTATTTTAAGGTATGGTTTGGTGAGGGTTGTGAAACTAACGAGTTAGATACGTTAGAGCAGTGATAACGTCAAATACTTTTTCAGCGTTGAGGCCATTTTCCGGTTCAACAATTTAATCTCTACGGTAACAAGAAATGGTTCTGTCTCCTGGAGCTCTCAATTGGGATCAATAATTCATGAGTCCTCCCCGTCAGTGAAGGGTTCGCAGAAACCGGAAGCTTAATGAGAATAACATTGATGTTAACGTATATTTACTGTTCGGGGAAATAGAGGTGTTCAGGGGCACATATAGCTATCGCGTTCTATTGTGTTTTTGCATTCCACGATATGTTACAGCGGCTGTCCTCTCCCCGGCTATTCAGTCGATCAGATGTGGAGGTATATTTGACCATCCCCTTTCTCATACAGACCGTAATGGTTGTTTGGCTGTCGTAATAGTTTTGTCGTAAACTCATTGCATTTATGCACTTCAAAGCAGCTGATGGTATAAAATGCAATCCAAGCCGATACACTACCCGTTTCCTCACTTCAGTGGTAATCAGTTCCTTATTCCTTACTTGTATAAATCAAGCAGACCCTTCTGTCTGATTACAGAGACTCCAGATTTATTGCCATATGGAAATGTGTGTGTCTATGTGGGTAAAACAGGTGCTTATGTTTCGGTGTCTATGTAAATGCGTTTCTTCTATGTTGATTTTCAAAGTTTGCTTTTCTGTTTCCGGCTGGTACGCCTAACGTTATTTTCGAATTGTTTGTAGTAGATGTGCCCATGACACTGTCTGCTTATCTTCTAGTTTTTTAAACCGCGGTTCACTTTGTTGATCTTTCTACTGTTACAAGACCACTTATAGACAATCTGTGGGAATTTGGATGTCATGCTGCTCCAATCGGTTATTTTTAACTGTACGAAGTAGTCTTTGACTAGGTGTTTGCTTTCGCCGGTTCAATGTTTCCTTATTCGTTCCGACCGCTTCGTTTATGTTCTGTACAACTGGTCGTATACTGTTGAGACGTTTTGTACGATTGCTTCATCTGTCTCCTGAGTACCGTCCTGAGATGCAACACTAACTTTATCCCACCATCCGTCCATTCATTGATTCGTTGCAAAATTCTAGCTACTCATGAGTAGTAAGCAAGTTATGAATATTTGACCAGGTTAAGTGAAGTACGTTCGTTTCGATCTTTGTTGTGTGAATTAACTCAACTCCGTCGCGTGTCCTGTCATTTGGACAATCATAAAAGTAGGACATTTCACGAACTGAGAGATATGTTGATCTACACTGGATTATGTTCAAACTACAATTTGTAAATAGGAGTATCGGTTTGAAAATTCGTGTGATATAAGTTGTAAGCATAGTTAACATCACTCAGAGAACCAAACAGACCAGTAAATATAAAGGTACCTCACATTCGCATATTTGAAATTTCCTCATAGTAAAGGTGGTTTTATGAATTGTATTGTTTATTTCAAAAGCATTATATGTTAACTTGGTGGATTGTTACATAAAGCGTGGGATTGACTTGTTACACACTTTGCGTTTTCGTTGGGAAAGTGTTTTACATGAACGTGTTCCGTATTGATTTGGTTGTCAAATAGTGTACTCCACCTGTTTTCAGATTATCCATATGACAAGGATCTGGACTTCCAGTACAAGTTGATGAATCCACCAGCTCTGCTCCGTATGTCCGAATCGGACACTTTATTGTCAACCAGACCCGTCGTGCCAACTGTTGACTTTATCAACTTAATGCTCATCTCAGCCATGGGAAGACTCTCCTTGCCAGGACAGTCCGGATCGGCTTCAGACCCCTCCGCTCCGGCCGTGCTGGAGCAGGACATGGGCGACTGGATCGGTGTGTATCCGGCAGACTTTGCTTCGCTGGAGAAAGGTTATGTCACTTATGTGAAGGCTCCCAGTGAGAATCTATGCATAACACGAGATGTATACGCTGCTGCAACGAAGCAGTCAATTGCACCAACTTTTGGCGGTAAAATTTTTGCCAGATACTTGAGTCAACTCCGAAATCACTCTGTACAGTTGGTTTATTGGAGCAAGAAGAAAAATTGTCCACAAGGTTACAGTCCCATCTTCAAGGTGAGTACAATGTACCACTAAGTGTTGGTTCTGCAACCCGCTCTCTTGTCACCTGTGCTACTGGTTGATGACTCATATTGTTTACACCACACTCAATTTTCAACTACAGTTCAATGATAGTCAGAAAGGAAGTCACATACACTTAAGGTTTTGTTGGACGAATTTATGCAGAAGTACATTGTAGTCCAGTACACGTTTGTATGCTTTTTTAAAATTTTTTTTCTTACTTTTAAAACCGTGATATAAAGGGTGAAATGTTCGTTGACGTGTACGTTGTATGCGGCTCACGACCATCCCAATCTCATTGTGCCACCTGCGGCTAAAGACAACGTCATCTTTGCCAAATAGGATGTGGTCCTTCTGGAACAAACTGGCTTGTTTATTCCTTTGGGGATATCCGGGGTTGATCTGCTCACAGATTCGGTTCTTGTACGTATGCTTTTACGCGGAATACTGATCAACTTTGGCATTGACTCGATGACTTTCATGTTCAGGCCTACTGATTACAAACAGCCTTACCGCATGATGTGCACTGTCTTGTAAATAGGATCAAAATGAAATCAACCAGCTAGGCATCATTAGTTCTTTTAACTGGGACAGCTTCAGACATTTATTAGTCAGCCTCACGATACCATTACCTGAAGTAACAACTGTTACTCCCTACCTCATCCAATAAGTGTGTAAGTGTGCAACGCAGTGAGTAACTGCTCCCAAAACTCTTCCCGTGCTTCTAACCCTGGACAACTCAGCGATTTCATGCCCCAACTCCCGTTCTCTGTATGCTCAATTTGTTTTGGATGCGGTATGTATACAGATCATGTCAGAGTCTCCCAAGTGCAGGTTATTCCGGAAATTGGCAGAATTTGGGACATGTGTCTGTTTGCTTTGTAATTGTCCCCCTGTAAGACCCACCTATTCAATATTGCTAGCGGGTTGTTTCAGTTAACCGAGAAGGCCATTTTTGCATAACTTCCGTACTTTTTAACAAAGTACCACACATTCTAGTAATTGTGGGAAATTTCGATGACAGTGTGGAGGTTTGAGAAATGATACACAGGTCCTAGTTTGAGTAGTTAATAATCATGTCAGTCGGCTTCTCACAAGCAAAAAATGAAAACACGAAAAGATACGATCATGCTTGATTTACGTCGAGAAAAAATTTCCGATGGAATAGCCACTGCATCATCTGTCAACTTTTGATTTACGTGATTGTTGCATGTACTACCGTTAGATTGACAGATAGAGGCTGTGGAGCTTCAACAGTTTATGCAAACTTTTTTTTGGCGTCGTTCAGAACAACAGTCCGTAGTTAGATCACAAACGTTGCTGTTGTGTGGTTTTGTTGCTCTCTCTGTGTTTCACTCACAGCATTATAAGTTCGAACTAACTCATGACTCTGTTGACAATGTGAAACAACCCTCACCTGTTCGTTGCGTGACAGTGTTGCTGAGTGTCGATCATCTCAACCCAAGTTTAAGCTTTGGCTACAGTCATCAGTTCACTGAAGCTTTCTTGTTTTTTTTTTGCGATATATTAAACTTTACACCTTTGGATAAATGAGTGAAGAAGCATTTTCTGTACATGTGCGATCATTCTCCTATCCCAGTTGAGCAAATTTAGCCGTGCAGGAGCAGTGTTTATTGCATGCACCGTATGGTGATTTGTCTTCTAGACCTTACGTCTATCTGAAACGTCAATGGGACGTCCAATATTTTTATCTACGAGAAGCCATAGGCACTGTTAATGGCGTAGAATATTTCGGACTATTTCAAACATACAAGTCGGTTTATCACCACAGAACATTTACCCTCGTCCACTCTACTTGTTCCAGCTCTCACTTTTTTGCGTGGTTTTCTAGTACACACAATACGGTACTGTTGATTTGGATGTTTGTGGGACCGTTTACCACGTAGTGCCGTTTTGATGATCCAAAACGACTGACTCTCTACCTAGATATTGAATGTCAAATAACTCTTACCAGTTGTTGACTTCTGTATTTACTCGATTTGAGTCACGAGAACCTCAACGGACTCGGACTTGTTAGCAAAAGGCAAGCATGCTGATCTGTTCGTGTTCAGATGCCGTTCGTAGTCCACATCTTCTGCATCTACTCATGAAGTTTTTCTACCTGTACGCTTTCAGCAATGACTTTTTATACCTGTTCACTCACATAACTACTACCCTATCACGTCAGTGTTATCGTTCCAGCCCAAGTTTTAGGTTCATGCTGCTGTTATTGTGACAGCGGAGCAATGCTTGCTCGATTGGATCCCAGTGAATAGTTGCTTGTGCGCTGTCAGACTCAAT
>LUCH01003275.1:0-15838 GCA_013368495.1 Paragonimus heterotremus | reverse complement strand
TTAGGGTTCTCAACCGAAGCTTTTGGCTCAAAAGCCTATACCGCAAGGCAGCGGGTGGGTGGCAGTGTACCAGAACTGGTAGATTTTCCGGAAAAAGATGCCAGCCTTTTTCCAGCCCTCAACCTGGAGGACCAGGCGACTGGTTTGTCAGACCTTTACCTATTGGCCTGCCTGGGTTGAATGACTGTGTCGTTGTGTTTGCAAGGTGTAGGCGCTTTGATGTTGTATGTTTGAATGTAGACGTAGCTATTTTTAGTGACTAGGTGCCCTCCCATTTCCCTGTCTTTTCTTCTCTCTTCCTATACAGGGTTTGCTTTTTATTCTTCATGGTTGTGTGGCAGTTAAGCATCAGTGTGAACCACTGATGTATTGATGTCTATGATGATGATGATGAGCTCTAATACGGTCGAAACTCGAATACAGTGCTTCTCTTCGAAAGGGGTTGGCTAAAGTCTATGTAGCTGTAACAGCTACGATCAATTATGATTAATGTTCAGTTTGTATAGAACCGTTCTGTCAAAAACATGTTAACTACATTTTATAATCTTCGACTCAACGGGAATTTTCACGATAGTCTCACGGAAATCTAAGTAATCAGACGGGCTGCAGCAAACAATGTTCATTTGTTGATAACTAAACGGAATTTCAAAACAGTTCCATCACAGTTGTGAACACTGTCTTCTCTATAATATTTTAGTGTAACTTTTAATTTTGTCAATCTCCCTGTATTCTGCTGCCACTGTCTTTCAGCTGCTTGGGAGAAAATGGGACGGACGGGTTTGAGTACTCGATCGATATCGCTGAAGGCGATGGTGACACACATACCTCTATCAGAATCTAGAGCGCACACTTGAATGTATGATGGTGGTGGGTGGAAGACACTTTCCTTGTGTGGACAAATAGCAGCTAGTGAGGCTGACACTTTCATGTGGGTTTGATGACAGAGTCCATCCTGGTCAAGGTGATGATAACCGAGAGGGGCCGAAAACGAATGACGGTTGAATGGGAAGGATCCGTATTATCTTCTAGACGTGGCACTCGTCTGATTGAGATCAATACACACTCACAGGTCAGCTCTCGTCTTAACGAAGATCGCAGATTGGCTAACCTAATCTGGTAGGTTCAACGACTATGGCAATAGCACGTTGCACCTTTTATGAAAACGTTTTCTCATGTTGCAGCCGACGCCTTTCTGGTTTGCAAAGCTACAGGTCTGACAGCTTCGTCCCTGATCGTATGCCGGAACTGTTATGGGCCTAGTTGATTTTCCAAGCGGATCGGCACAATGAGGTCAAATTATTTTCCCTTCCATTATCTCGAGCTGTCTGTTACTGCATTTCCTTCGCTATTCATTCACGAATTGAATTCGCCGGTTGTCCGCTACCGTAGATTACTACTGGAACTACCTGTTTCTTCTATATTGACATCGTATTGCGTGGCCCTCCGCAGAAAATCGAAGCAAGCGCTCCTTTTCGATTAGAATGTATTGTAGTTAACATTAGCCATGTTTTCACTGAATGATCCAACTTGTCGATTACTGAGGGTGGTCAGTTTTGTTGGTTGATTGTCCGGCGTTGGGTCAGCACCATTCTCCGCTCTGTCGGACCGTGACGCCTTTGGCCAGTGATGGCCCTCAATTGCCAGACCTTTCCACGTAACCCAATAGACCACACATAGCCTTCCGTTGAGTACGTTTACGCCCAAAAACGTTGTGTCCTCTATATCGCTGTTTTTGTGATGTAACAATGCTGTTGACGGTTGGCCAAAGCTTGTGATAATGGAGGTTGGAATTCGCAATCTCATATTTGGCAGCTCGTGTTGCTACCCGTCACCTATCACCAATTCAACGCTTCGCTCATAGGACACGGCTGTACAATCAATTCTCAGTCGTCTCATACGTTGCTATCACGCTGACTGGTACGTTTTGCCCCGGTAAACAACTTGAATCAGTTGGTTGAACGTGTCGATGTTGTCTGGGGACGCACCGGTCGTACTACCGACAGGTTACGTAAGAATGTTATCTAGATTGTGGAATTAAGTATGATTCTCATGCGCCATGAAATGTGCAATAATTTAGTTCTGTATAGTCAACACGGTCAGAGTTCCTTGTGTGATCTCACAAGCCTTGTAGTTGACCACGTAAATTACTTGCAGTTATGTATGTGGGCAAAAACATTTTCATTTTGTACATATATCAGCAGAACATGCTACTTATATTGAGAAGTGCGACCGCTACTGCTGAAATGCATATGAATAATCTTTTTTGTCCCTCTCCTCAAATGCACAGGTAATGATGTTACGGTTTCTATCTCTGTCACAGATATTGCTTCGATGTTCACATTCTAGGTTAAGTTCACTCATTCCACATTCTGCACGAGGAAGAAGATCCGTGTATTCGAAATCACGACTCACTCAGATGTCTGGATACTGCACGGACCCATACACACACATTTTGCCTTCAGTGTGCTTTCAGAATCACTTAATTGAACCATCATCCCTCATTGACTCAGCAATAATCTTTCCATCCTAAATGATATGTGTGATCAAGGTATCTGCACCCGGCATTCTACAGGCTATTCATCGATTTTGTGGCAAGATGGGACCGGCCTTTGTTGGTTTTTAAGAAGCAGATACGTCCTGGAAAAGTTTGCGTGCGAAATGTTAACGCTAATTAATACCATGGTTGCTTGCTTTAAAAGAAATCAATTTTAAAACGATTCTTCCGAAGTGTGTTGGTTATGGTTTTGAATGAGTGTGATCATATACAGAAAGGATGCGATTTAATGGGATACCAAACGCACCTGTTGTTCGGGTAACGCTTTTTACTGTTTTACGTGCATCTCTTTAACGTCCTAAGTGTGGATAAACCTTCAAAATTGATTGAATGGAATGGTCTACGGACAATACTCCGAAATCTACATCTATTAGCCAACATAGCAGTTGCATATAAATGTAAGAGAGCATGGGTACATCACGTGAAGAAGCAGATTACTGTCACAGGTCCAGTCATGGTTGAACAGGTTTTTGAATATCATTCATATAAACAATCTGTCTCGTATAAATGTGATTTTGCGCGGATCCCGTTCATTCTATAAACACATGGTCGCCAGTGCGATTAATATTAGCAGAGATTGTCTGTGCCACAAGTATAATTGACTACTCTAAGTTATTCGCATTGTGGTGAGCGTATCCAACCGATCTTCATTGACTCTCAGATCCAGTGCAGTTGGCTCCGATATGACGTAAGTGGATGGGGAACTTCAGCTATTTGCTTTCTCACTCACAACAAGCTCCGGAATCCTTATTTCTCTCCTTGTTCATACGTTTACACGTACGCCACTTTACACGCTGAGTCAGTATATTGATTCGTTTTTTATTTGAATTTCTCCGTGAGTACAATTTTCCGTACGACTTTAACCATTCAACGGAATTACTGATTACTCTTTCCTTTCGCTGGTTCGTTTGATCTAAAAGAGCCACCCAGTCATAACTGAAACAGCTACCAGCCGACCCGTAACTTAACTTCCGTTTTCTCTCAGTTCGTATTGTTTCTTTTGTCTACCAGTTTTCTCTCTCTTTTGTTTACTCCGCAGCTCAAAGGTTAATAGCCCAACTCTGGTACTCCGTGCTTCAACTGGCTCTCAGTACTGCCGTTTTATTAATCGTCTTGAGTTGCTCATTTTCGGACGATTTAGCGGATTTAATCATGACAGTCTATCTTACTGATCACCTGACAATGCGCTGCTTTTTTGATTTTTTTCTCAAGACTAGTTTACTTTTGTGAATCAAATATTCAGGCTGTTGTCTCTGTGATTGTGCACTCTTCCAGTCCGTGACCTACTTTTTCTCCGATAAGCATAGACAGTCGGAGTATTGTTTCTACTTATAGAATACACGTTTGTAAACCTATTCAGCGTCACGTAAAGTTCATTAATTGCATACTTTTGTATCTTTTTTTTCCACTGTTTGCCTAACTTCATTCAGAAAGAGCAGTTTATGTTGACAGTGAAAGAGCTTTGAAATACATATTGACTTGTTTTCTCTCAATTTACTCACAATACTTTTGCCTAAATGTTCACGGAGCATCGTGATTTCCGATCAAACTGGATGTTAATTACAAATAATGTGAACAATGTTTATTTCTCAGACTTGAAATAAATGGTATATTAACAACACTTTCTCTGACCTCGTTGGTTGGGTGAAACTATAATACAGCCGATATCATATTCCCAGACTGAATACGTGAGTTACCGTTGTCTTTATCTAATGGAAGATAATCTATTGTCATCAGGATGTATGTTTCCGGTTTTATTCGACCATTTTAAACTTGCAGGTTATTTTTTTCCAGACATTTCTGGGGTGTCATAATCCAGAGAAGAATATCGTCATAGAATATTTACCAGTATGTGTAGCTGTATTTGTATCGGCATTATCAATGGATGCTTGATGTTTAAGATAGGAGAACATCTGTGAAAAGCCGTTCCTAATATGACTGTCAGTTTGTATGCTGACGTTGCTTCCATATGGTTTAGTGATAAATATATTGATGCGTAGTATCTTGGTGTCCAAACCCTATTCGTCCAGTTTCCCTAAGCTAGGTTTCATCAGGTCGACGAAGCGCTGTGACTCATGATTTACCGTACACCAATTATTTGGCTTTCGATTTCCATGTGTTCACTAAGGAATAAACAAGATGAATAACGCATGTTTTTCAGAAATTCATCGCCAATTCGGTACCTTTTTCCGGACTAGGAAATCTATATTGACAAATCGAGAAATAAATAATTCACTATTGGTTGGCCAGAAGACAGGTTAACCCAAACCACCAATGGAGTGGTTTGTATAATCTGTGGGCGCTCATCATAGTCGGTAGAAGGATGAGAACTAAGGGCTTGAGTGGACATGGGATGGTCTAATTTACTCCCAATCGTACTGACATAGGCCGGTGCAGGAACGCTCCGTTATTAATACTGAATGACCTACCGAGGTTGACGCAATGTTCCACTCTACCCCGATGTTCTATAGTAACGCCATTTATCGATCTCCTAACCTCATATTGATACCGTGCTGCGCTGGATGCTCGCAACCAGGAACAGCTGATCAAGTTAACCATCTCGCTAAAGGAGATATAGCAGCTCCGAAAAAGTCGTTGGTCTTTAACGCTGATTTGTTGCCTCCATGTAAGGGAATCTGTAGACTTATTGATCGCAAAATCCCTGGGTCTTTGCTGGAATATAGTTTGATGGTCTAGTCATAATTGATGGGTGGTAAGTTATCCGAATTTGTACACTGAAGTTTATTCCCGTGGTTTACGCGGCATAACGATAAAGTGATCTTGTGTTTCCGTGTGAAAAATTGTGAACGGAACCAAAAAATCTGCCGACTTGAATACTGATCAATCGGATACCTACCCGCAAATTTATGGCGCACATCCCTTCAACATTATTTTTTGCATACTAAATGTTTGCTTCTATCATAAACTAATTTCTGGTACCAACGGCTTTCCGAAAATTACAGTAGCATCTGGCTGATTAAGCTCAAACTCACGAAAATTTTCGTTGCATACAAACACTATTTACAGTTAAAAGCGTCCTGTATCATGTGAAAGATATCCATCCTGTCATGTTTGGAGTGTCTTCGTTTGCGGCGTGGTGGCTACATTATCATCATAATCAAGGACAGTGACTTGCGCTGATGCCATGAATCGTGAAGGAAAGAGCAGACCTGGTAGTAAGGCGTAAGCTTCCCTATGTCTTCCACCATCCCGCGTCAGCAAGTGTACTTACTTGACAGACAACTCGGTCAAACAAAGACATCATCGATACCACTGAACAAATGTAGCTGACATCCCACTCATTTTCTCCAGCCAGCGATGCTGTGAGTTGCGATAGCCGAAGACTGGGAGACGAGCTTGAACTAAAAACGATAACTCATTGATAAATGACTTCATTTGTCACGCCAAATGATCGTGTGTCCCTCCTCGCATCTTACACCTGTGGATTACGGCATCCACTAGGGTGCTCGGTGTGTAAGGCGACTAGCTGACACGCTTGGTACATAGCTCAGCTATCTAGGTCCGTACATCCTTGAGAGGGAGGCAAGTTGATAATTATCAACAGTGTAGAGTCCCAATACGCTAGGCCTTTGCTGTTGAAACTGTCAGACAGTTCACTACAGACTAACCTGAGCTAAATTATTGGACTAAAGCGCCGATACTATGTTTGCGTAAATGTTAGGTAAGTCTGTGGGTTTTAACAACTGTTAAAGTGTAGGTCGATCCATTGAATCGAACGCACCTAATATAGTCGGGATGAACGGCAATTGTGATTGGCAGTACACATGATGTTACTTCCGAATTTCGCTAGAATTAAAATTTTCATCAATACATCCTCATCTGGAAAGAAACCCTGCCTGTTCTTCCTTGATATGTCTTCCGAGCATAATGCAGGCCACAGCTTTAGTTACGACCGGTTTTCGCAAGTTTAGGAGCTTTGTTAAGATCAAGTGCTTGTTTAACCCTCAAACCATCATGTTACATGATATGGTACCTGCTTCATGGAGTCCTTGTAAAATTTAGATCCACCAGTTTTTAAGCTCTTCGGGGTTAGAACTGCCAAGCTTAAATTCTAAGCTGGTTTGATGGTTATGCTTTACCGTCGGTCTGGCCAGGTTCTCACAAGCTAGCCGTTGCTGTCGGTGGGGTCGTTGCCTAGCAGAAGTAAGAAGAAAACGCCAACGCATGAATTAAATCCAGGTATGTGCTGCACTAAGAACGACAGTCCTGAATGGAGCCACGTCTCCTATAACTAATATAAATATGTCTACTCCAGTCTGGCCGATAGGTGTGGTCATGGAACCAGCCGAAGTGTATATGCAGTACTGAGTACATAGTGCGGGTAGTGTGAATTCGATACGTTGACCACTGTCTAGGATCCTGGTCTTTGGAATACGACATACCTCAACATTCAACGGATCTATCGTCCGTACGAGAACCATCTGTCGACCTATCTGTTCCAAAGTTTGGAGGCTGCAAGCACATATTAACTCGCATTCTAAGCCCAAGCAGGATGGGAGAAATAAAGAGAGTTGTGTGACAGGAGCTGACTCTTACGGGGACAGTGGTACTATGATTGGCTTTACCTGTTGTGGAATCTGTAGAATAATTGTGGAAATGGGGATTTGAGGGCTTAACTGGATAGGGCAGTGTGAGGCAAGCCATTCCGTCGTATGCAACACACAGATCGACTTCGATCATAATTCGAGATGGCCGATGCATTATGAAACTAATGTTGTGATTACGCACGGTTGTATGCCAGATGATATATTACCAGAATGTCCAGACAGGAAAACGTTTGTGATTCTCGGTCAAAAACATGTAACGCAAAACAGTGGGTAGATGATAGTTTACTCGAGTTAGTACCACTTATTTCCGGAAGAAACACCTAACTTTTTCCAACCCTCATCTGAGAGTACAAAGGGGCTGTAGTTCATCAGATCTCTATCTTTTGCCCTGCCTGGCACGAAGAACTGTTGGTGTCCTCGAGATGCTTAAACCTTCATACCGTGGCTCAATCCGGTCCAGTTTTAAATGGTGACATAATTGTGTTAACCGTTGAATACATTCACAAAACCTCTGAAAAAAATGCAACTTTCTTGGGTGTCACGCTAGAACGATACGAATGGTTATGCCTGTAATTCTGTTCATCCTCCTCCCTAAATCTGAGTGTACCAATGAGAAAGGCGTACAGTGTTATGAGTTGCACGTATTCCGGAAGAACATTTTCAAAGATCAGTTTTATATCCGGTTGTTATTATCATAGTTAAGCTGCTTTCAGTTTCATTTTAATGCAGCTTGTAAGACGGTAAAGAGGAAATGCATCAGTGGCAATTTTTCAAGTACTTTGTTGTATGGTTCTGCAAATTTGTTCACATGATACAACATTCTTAGTATATACTGATATCTTCGACATCACAACACACGGCACCCCGTGGAGTTATCTGAGTCGCAGCGTCGTATGAATTAGGGGTAAACGACACGATCACCACATAGCAATGAAATCCACAGACTCCACTTAACAATACCATGGCGGTGGTATATTGGTAAATGAATAGTCAACGTCAACCGAATACACCATCTTTGAACTTACTGAAGTGTTCTGCAGAAGTTATGTAAACTCGAAAGAACAGGGAACACAACTGGGGGATAAACTACGAATTATTTTAAGGATGTCCACTGGCTAACTATCAATGGATAATATCGGTCGTTTTGAGGTACTTGTCGTGTGAATTCTGGTACACTCCTCATCCTGGATGTCTGTTTTCCTGTTGGTTTTGATGCGATTTTATTTCCAGTCGGAATATAAACTTTTGTTTCCCCGTAGATTTTCTTCGATATCTCATCTCTGCTTGTACGGAAAACACTGTTTGAATTCAAAAGTGTGAATTATAGACAGATTGACGGTGTAGCTATGGGCAGCTTATCGGTTACTATATTGGCGGATTTATTTTTAGGAATGCTCGGAAGACAGTTTCAAGAAGGGATTTCTGAGCTCTTGACCTACAAAAGTTACCTGGGTGTCATTCTAGTTTTCACTGACGAATGCTCTTTTACTTCATTTTGTGTCCATTTGAACTGCGTCCACTCAAACCTCACTGTATCATACGGGGTGGTCATCAACAACCGTTTGCCATTCTTAGACATTTTCGTAACTAGATGTCAGGATTGGACGTTGCAAGATTCTGTTTTATCGAAAGCCAACTTGCAGCAGTCAATATTTGCATTTCCCTAGCTTCGCAACCATTGCTGATAAAAAGGGCTAATGAGAACGTTATTTTGCATAGACAGAATTATATGCACTGCTGATCGACTGGAAGACGAAGAGGGGCTCATTAGAAAAACGCTGGTGGTTAATGGTTATCCAGAAAAGTTCGCAAACCTCCACAGTAAGAAGAAAGGATCAAGAATGGCAAGCTCCAGTGCAAAGAAAAAGAATGTTTGTGCAGATGCAATTCGAGAGTGACCACCGGAACAACATCATTAGTCACAAACTGACATCGGCTTCATAAATAGCCTACCCAGCGACCCAAGTACGCATTCTGTTAAGCATTAGGGGTTTTGTTCTCCATAGCCGTGATACATACTCAGTTGAATAGTTTTTCCCTCACGTAATATATCAGTTCATTTGCGGTTACGGTGACATGTACACAAACTGAACGGATCAGTGCTTGCATCAGGGTATGGCGGAGCACATTCTTAAGTGGTTATCAACCGAAGTCTTAAAACAACGACCTGTTGACAAACAAGTTCTAAGAACCTGGTCCCACTGATCGCCAAACATATTTTAGCAACCGGTCACTCAGTTTGTTCCGTCATATCGTTCAGGATATGGGTGCACAATCCCAACCCGAAACTGTCAGCTATCAGTGAGGCATTGTTAATCAGACAACATTGGCCGGTTTTGTGTACACAGAAGAGCTGACACAACCATGATCCCAGCCATGGGGTTGATTGCAGTGTTTGCGCGCGAAAGTTCAAAACTATCAGGTTGATTCGTTTACTTGTTGCTACTATTGCTGTGAGCCAAGAACGCGGCTGGCACAAGGGTTATTTATTCATGAAAGCAACACGTGGGTTATGCGTTTCAACAAGACAACAAACAAAAACACTGGTCTGCGCACGGTACTGGGCCCAGACTGTTACGGCTGTCACATACGTCAATGATCAGTTCGTTTACGTTCTTTTACGTACCGGCAACTACTTCATGCGATACTGCATTCCGATGCTTTTTCTTGTATTTGTCCTGCGACAACTTCATTGTCAAAATCTATGCTCTGGCCCCACTACTGAATAGCAGCCATGCAGTTTGTGCAAACTTTGCTAGTTTCACGTTAGAAGCTGATGAAAATAAATCGAAATGTTGACATCTTATGATATTTTCTACCTGTTCTAATTTGATTTCTTTTAGATTACTGAAGTTTCAACCCACCGTGAACAAAATCACCGAATTTGTTTACGATACTGAGACCGCAGTGACTTCCGAATTTTTGTTCAACCGACAGGATGATGTCTCCTGAGTGGAGTTATCCAGCACTTATGATGCGGGAAAGGTGCAGCTACTTTCTCGAAAACCCAGTACGACAAAACTCTGGAGGTATTATTAACTTCATTCTGTCAAATAACTTTCGTGGTCTCATGTTTGATGAAACACTGGAGACGTTGTCAAGTATTCTCGGGGGCCAGCAACCCTTGTTCAACACCCAATACAAACGCATCAGTTTTGTGAATGATGAACATAATAATTTTGTTACCTACGTGAGTGCAGTGAACCATGCTGCAGATAATGACGGAGGGTCAGTTCAGGTGCCTACTATTCGTCTGTCGTCTACATTCATCCTGAGATGCTGATATTCGAACCCGAATTCTGCACAAGATTGAACCGCATCCTGACATGACATTGCCATTTTTGACAGCCAAGTACCAATGCTTGATAATCTGAAACTTGATACAGTCAAGATTGAACAACCGACAGTAATTCTAACGGATTAATAAGAGTTCGATATGATGATAGCAAAGTGGTGAAACTGTTATCTGTTAGGGAAGAATGTACCCCCGTTGAATTACTCGATATGGTCGTCGGACGTACGTGCAGAGCTGTTATGCTGTCCGACAGTTTCCAACTTGCTTCACCCACAACAAGTCCAAAAAAGGTGAAAGAATCAACTTCACTAATTAGTAGCTGTACGTCTGCTACAGTTAAGGTCCAGTGGAATTGCCTCCAGAGATCGAGGTCGAAGGTGAGTAGTTTCTCCCCATGAGTCTGTATAGTAGTAAGGTTAGCGGCCTGTACAGTATACGGCACCGGTTTTTATCTATGGTTGTCGACACTCTTTCCAGCTAGAAAAATTAAGCACGTTGAACGACTGAAACAGACGAGATAAGTATGGGCCAGTGGCTATGTAGCGACCTAGATATTTCATTGGCCTTCCTATGGTATGATGTGTAAAGTAGCTCCAAAACTTATTGTTGCATATTGTACCTAGGGCATTACGGAAGTTCACATGATGTATGTCGTCCGATTGTCTGTACGCAGGCTATGGGACTGTGTGGCGAGAATCCGAGTCACACAAACGTTCGGTTTACTCGCCCGCCGACGACCCGTCTCTACCTTTTTCAGCTAACTTGTGCGCTATGTGAGACCAGTTGTACATTCCGTCCAGTAAATATTCGGTCTCTGTTCCCGACGACTTTTTTGTAGTTCATATCTGGTAAATTCGTATTTGAAAAGAAAAATATTTATTGTGCCATGCACTACAGCTGCCGTCGTCATTATTGATTGGCTTGGTCGTTTCCAGTTCGCGTTTGACCGTTCTGGAAAGAACAAGCCTGAGTTCCACAGTCAAACCGCTCTCCAACCCGACGATGGTAACAACAAACACTCCTTTTATTCAATCGTACGCGAGACCGGCTTCCTATGCATGACCTTGGCCGCATTGGTAGTCAATTATCTGCTAACAGCTAACTTAAGGGGGCTAGTTGCAATTATGTCTATGAAAACTACTCATTCAGATTTGGGACTTCCTGCTGGAGGGTATCGCAATTACAAGACGCTTGTACCTGGGTCACTAGGTGAGACGCACAACTGTCATGTACTTGATCAGTTAACACCGCTTACTTAATCTTCTCTAAAACAGCCAAAATGAAGTTCAAATAGGAGGTTCTAAAGCTGTAAATCACACAACACCGGTTCGCTGACAGTCTGCTTGTTTAACAAGGGAGTCATATGTGATCATGCAATTGTGAGAGGGTGCGGTCTCCCAATTCAGCGTCAGAAAGAAACCTCGTGCAGACTGTCTTTGTCAACAGCTGCCACCCTGTTGATAATGGGCGATTTAATAACACTGGTAGAATTCGTAATCTGTTGCTCATAAGTCACATCCGCAACCTCTACAGCCACAGTCTGTAGAAAACTTGAGAGAGCATAATTATACATAATGCCTTGTTAATGGATTAACCGGAAGTCAAAAATAACTTTGATATGCCCAAATCACAGCCCAGGGTGTCTACAGCAGAACTCATAAAGTTTAATCCTGACAGTATTATCTGATTCAGCTGACTTCTGTTTATTATCAAAAGGTATGATAACAAAGACGAAAAGGAGAGAGAGAAAATACTAAAACTTTGAGTTCAAATGTCACCGAGTGAGCCTCGGCTCATTTCGGGTTTCTTTTCTTGCCTTTGTTTATTACATTTAGTCTCTTTCGAAACCAGTACTGCCAGTCTCAAAGATTGGCAAACATTACTGAAAGCAAACAGTTTATATTTGAGTATAATCACTGCGATATTATAGCTCGTTGCCTTTTAGAACCACTGCAAATTTGTGTATGGGTTTGTTAGATGAGGCTGGTGAACACCGTACAACAGTGAATGCATCTATCGGCTAGTATAGACTCCTAAGGCTTCAGTACCATATACTTGTACTAATTACTCAGTATTTTTCAAGTTCACTCATGTAGTTTAGCCAGCTTGAGGTTAGTGGCCGACAAGTATGTGGGGTTATATTGTTTCTTTGTCAAATTTAGTCATTTTTGGAGGTAACTCTGGGTAGTCAACAGGTGACGATACATTTTTACTCCTCACTCTATCGTGTTTCTCAGGTAACATACAAGGATTCAGGTTTACCGTTTCCTTGAGCAACGGATCGAATTACGTTTGGCTCAAATCGGTCAGTCTTACTCGTCATTCTAGCTGATTACCGTTTCATGAGCAGAATTAAAATCTGGCATCTTCGATCAACACTCGGCTGGTCTATTGTTCAAGAGACTAGAAGCCGCGGTTCAGTATGCCTGTCAGTTATCACTAGAACTAGCTCCATGGCACAGTACTGATCCAGACCTCATTGGTTCTGTATAGTACTGTCCGAACAAACCTCGTATGAACTGTGTGTCCGCGCACACTTGATCTCTTTACTAACCGTCTTGTTATGCTAAACCTTCGACAGTGTTGATTCTTCCCTTCAGACTTAACTTCAACTCATCCCGCTGTTATTCCAAGGTCCACATATTCATCATGGTAGCGTGCCATTTAGCAACTTATTGCGATTAGTGACAGCGTACGAAATTTGGTCGCCCACTTGAAGTTCAAGGTTGACTCGCCTGTTCAATTTTTCGCTTGACACAATCTGCGCCTTTCAGCATTTACGGAAATCATGATTCAATCAGTACACCGTATCAACCACTGTACGGGATTAACATCTGGAACACGAGATGTCTCACACGAAGAATTGTTTAATCGTTTCATGTGAAATTGCCATGCTCGAGTACAAACTCTCGTATATCATTGTTAGACGAATGACGTCGTAACTAACAGAAATTTGTCTGCCCTGATTGGTTATAAGGTGAGGAGTGAAAAAATAACAGTTCGGCATTGAATTAGGAGCTGATACGAGTGATTGATTTAAAGAAAATTAGCAGCGATATTTGCAAGTGTGTTGAACGCAGGACTTTGTAATAACAGCTAACCTTGTCAATTGTTTTTTTCTTCATATACATTATTCTCTGGAACTTACATTCACTATTCAATCGAATTTTTGTTCTTGGCTTATGCGATATTAGCTTGCATGAAACAGCCACACAATGTTGACATATTTATCAAGTCTCGGCGTTGATTTGAGACAACGTATTCAGGGTAGTCGTTTCAAGTAAAAAATTGTCTTGGTCGCGTTACTAGGACGATGTGTGGTTAACTTTGTAAAAGGAATTTGAACATAAAAACAGCAAATATGATACGAGAACAATAAATCCTGATTGAGAATTGAGCGTCATGACAGCTGCCCCCAGAAGACCATTTTGCCATCCATAGGCATGTGAAAGGTAGGAATGACACAAATTACAACACAGGCCTAGGTTTCTATTCCACCGCGGTGGTCTGAGGAGGAACAATGCGTATATAAACACAGTGTCTTTTCGATTTGTTAAAGTACGTTGGATACGTTTGTCGTCTTATGTTTGGTAGGACGGAAAACATTAATTTCGTTGAAGTATGTTTTGTTTTTAGAAGATCGAAACTAAATTTACCTTTATTTGTCTTTTGCTATGTGTAGTGAGCAAACTTAATGAATTGTCTACCGTAACTGCGCATACAAAATGTCTGTTTCCTTTTTTTGTGATTAGCACTACTTATCTACTAAAACTTTCTGACACGTCCCCATTTTCATCTGCACTCGATTGTTTCAATGAGGTCATTTTCCGGTGGGTGGTGGACATTCGCGAACTTGTTTTTGGTTGTTTCATTCGGAGCATTTTTTCGGTGAGAGGACATTTCTCTTGTAATTTTATCAATAATGACGTATAATTTCCAATCTTTTCAATCGTCTTTTTCGACGTCTTTTGAACTTGGGAGATAGTTCTGTTAACCTGATCGTTTGAATAAGGGTTATGAAAATTGTAGAATACGCCTTAACAAGTGGGTTATTCTAAATTGCCAGGAGTGATTTAATACTGCTCATTAAACATGTTTGTAAAGAAGTTTCCATGTTCTCAGATCATGCGGGTAAAACCCATCCGTTCAGCAAAAACGTGAAGAAAACTTACAGTTTCATTAGTTCTGTTTGATTTTAACCGTCTAATGCACGGATTATTTTCTTACATTCAAAATTGTTCATACATTTCATTGGTTGACCCACCTATTCACTGCTCTAATTTTTGGTCAGAGAAAAATTATCTTACCTCATAATTTCATAGTTTGATTTGTGGGACTGATACTCATTCATGACAATCATGATTAATGATGTGACCCTGGTAAATTCGTTTGGGATACCAGTAAGCGTCACCATGAGCATCAGAATGGACATAGCCACAAAGCATCCGTCAGTACAATGGACGTACGGTCGCACATGTCCATGTAGGTACACCACCATATATGAGGCCGAATTAGGGTCAAACCAATAGTTCGACAATTCCACTGTCCAATTAAGCCACCTTATCGTTTTGTTCACCCAAATGAAAAAAATTTCATCAACTAATGTCATATTTACTAAGAGAAGTGGACCATTGATAAGAAATGTGAAAAATGTCGGCTAAAACGAGAGTTTCTTATCTCAAACTCGAGTTTTAACATGCTGGTATTAGGCAAGATGTTGGATCACTGAAGATCTGCGTGTTGAAATTGTAAAGGCTACTTAACTTACGTTTAATAAATGGAAGTTAAACATCGTTCTTATGTGATCATACCTTTCTCAGTCAGCAAAACTTTCAGGTAGCCTGGTTCAGTGTAGTTCATTAGAATTGAGCTTCCCTCATAAAAGAACTGCTTAGCATTATCTATCCTTTCGACGGCCAAGAGTGACTTACCGGCCCTCCTTCAATGATAGAGTGGTGTGCGGCACCATTGCCACTTAGAGCTAACGACGCAGCCGTATGTTATTTGGAGAAAATTAGCTTGCGTGAGCACTGATCAAAAACGAATGTAACCAAACGTTCGGCTATAATAATTCTGTCATGCTTACTACAACGTAATTGGCTCAGCAATCAAAACCTTTGCCCTACTAGTGTATGGAACAGAGTTTAGCATCCGATCTTAATAAATGTGTGTACAACTCATGAGCACCGATGACAACCTAACTCGAATCTCGTGTTGTGATCCAAGAACGCGGATGGCACAGTAGTTGTTCATTCGACAAAGCAACACATGGGTTAAGCATTTAAACAAAACCAGACACAAAACCTCTCATTTGCAGGCGGTATTCGACCCCAGACCGTCTCGGCTGTCACAGACGTCAATGCTCAGTTCCCTTAAGTAGCACGGACCATTATGAGCGATGCTGCACTTTGATGATCCTTC